>QLSS01000597.1:41940-56836 GCA_024372645.1 Trichomalopsis sarcophagae | reverse complement strand
CCCTACTGAAAAAGATCAGCTGATTATCAGCTGATAATCAGATGATAATCAGTTGAAAATCATGCCAAAACATCAGCTGAAAATCAGCTGATCTTTTTCAGTAGGGTCAAACTCTCTCTCTCTCTCTTACTCTCTCTGCGTTCGGAAAGGCTGGGATTAGCGGTAACGTCCTATCAGTCGAACGGTCGAGTCAATTCTGATGAAGAAGGAAGTCTCCTTTTTTCCACTACCCTGCGCGTTCCAGGAAAATCCCCAATCCGCGCCCTCTATATTCATTATTTATGGCGCGACACCACCGGCGTCAATTACGCAGACGCTCCCTTCCTTTCACGCCTAGAGAGAGATAGATAGATAGGTCTTTATTTGCTAAAGCAAAAAGAAAAAATAATATAATAAAGATCATAGAGACTGTGTCGAATACAGTCTAACAAATATATAAAAGATATTGTCATATAAAATCACATGAGATCACATTTTGTCATATTTAATTATCACATTAAACTCCTCCAGCACTACCTTGTACACTTAAGGTTTGGTCAAAGACCTATCTGTATCACACGTTTGAAGTCAAAAAAGAAAAATTACGTAGTACTGGAAGAATTTTTACGGCCACGGGCCGAGTCTGACTAGATTAAAACTAGATTAATGAAAAAAAAATACAGCGCCAGAGGGCTCAGAGTTGTCACGATTCAGTGGCCAGCAGGTGCCGCCGTAATGCCCCTTTGAAGGAGGCGAGTGATGACAGGTTTCGCAGAGCAGAAGGGAGAGAGTTCCAGAACCGAGCACCCTGGACCTGGAAGGCCCTAGCCCCGGTTTCAGTACTCACGGTAGGGATGCTCAGCTCCGGGGGAACTCCCCTACCGGAGGGTCTGGGCTTGTGTTTATTGAACAATGAGGCCAGATACGAAGGCTCACCGTTCCGGGTTATTCTGTATAATAGACTGGCCTCAAAGTAGAGTCTTCTGGAATCGCTGCAAAGCCATTCTAGACGCCTCCGGTAGGGGCTGATGTGTTCATCCCTCCTAACCCCGAAGATGAATCTCACACACGAATTGCTCAGTCTCTGTATCCGTATTCGTTGTTCGTTAGACACGTCCAGGATAGTCACAGCACAGTAGTCGATGTGTGGTTGTATAAGTGTCTTAACTAGTCTTCTGCGGAGAGTCTCAGTGGTGCAGCCCCTGATAAACCGCAGGCTATATAGGGCTTTATTTACTTTTTTCGTGATAGCATCTACCTGCGGTCTCCAAGTCAGTTGGTATCCAGTACAACACCGAGACTCATGACCGTCTCACTGAATGGGACGATCACTCCGTCCGGCAGCGGAACCCCGGGCAAGTTCCATGATTTAATATCATTAACGTTCTTCATGGACCCGAAAAATATAGACTTGGTTTTGCCGGAGTTAAGCCGCAGACCGGAGCTCTCCGCCCAGCCAGAAACCAGCCGCGCCGCTTCTGCCAGTCGAGCCACGCCGTCCAGGAAGTTATCTTTGTTGGTGTGTAGAGAGAGAGAGAGAGAGAGAGAGAGAGAGAGAGAGAGAGAGAGAGAGCGAACACGTAATATACTTCAGCGGCGTCATCTCGCTCTAAAGTTAGGTTCAAGTCACCGTGCACCAGTGCGGCGACATGGCTCAGGTAGTAGTGCGCGCTAGTGGTGTAGGCGCGCTTCCCCCACTAGTCGCGTCGGCTCCGCAGCGGTAGATAGATTCGCGCCCGAACCCCTCTCTCCGCGCGCTCTTCCGCGGCGCGGTCTCTCTCACTCGCAGTGTCTCTCGTTCCCTCTCCCCCTCTATTACTCTCTCTATAAGTTGGGTTTAAGCGCTTTGGATTTTGATTTATACTAGTTTTGTCCGCCGCCCTTTGATTTGACGAGGTGTTATTTTAATAATTAATTGAGCTCGAGGAGCGTGGTGTTGCTGGCTTTTAGCGCTTTGGTTTTAGATTTTATCCGCCCGTCTTACTTCGATGTGCCGAGGTCTTGATTGAATAAATTATCGATTCCGGGAAGCATAGTGTAATTTGTTTTAAGCACTATGATTTTTGATTTTATTCTTGCGTCGCTCTTCTTCCTTCAATATGCGAAGAAGATGTTTTTATAAATTATTGAGCTTGGGGAGCGTGGGGTAGCTGGGTTTACGCGCTTTGGTTTTTTATTTAATCCTTGCCTCACTCTCCTTCCTCCAAAGTGCCAAGAAGTTTTTAATAAATCATTAATCTCAGCGAGCATGGGGTAGCTAGGTTCGAGGACTTTGCTTTTTTATTTTTTTCTTGCTTGGCTTGCCATCCTTTCGAATGAATATGCTAAGCGAGCGTGGTGTAGTTTGGTTTAAGGGCTTTGGCTGATACTGCCCTACTGAAAAAGATCAGCTAATTATCAGCTGATTATCAGCTGATAATCAGCTAATAATCAGCTGAAAATCATGCCAAAACATCAGCTGAAAATCAGCTGAAAATCAGCTGATCTTTTTCAGTAGGGTTGGATGATGGCGTAGCGCCAACTGCGCCAGAACCGGCCTAGCTCACCTACTCTTAATATAGAGAAAAATGTGGAAAAATTTTTTTTAATTAAATAATTGTTTTAATATCTCCACTAATAAGATTATACTTGACAATGCGATCATGTATAAGTAAACAATATGCTTTCGTTTCAAACTCGAGACGTACATCCACAGCTGCATGTTCCAATGATTCGTTCTGTTTGAAACAGTCAATAACTATAAGTAGTGCATATGTGATAAATTCTTCCTTTCTTAAAAGAGAATTTATATTTTCATGATAATAAGCACATTGAAATTGTGTATACGTATCATACAACATTCCAAATTGATTATTATCAATATCAAGATTAAGATTATTGTATGGATTATTCTGGGAGTTGAGAAAAAGTTTTACATTGCTAATCTTACAATAATCAAAATGGCTACAAGTCTTCCTATTATGTCTTTTTCTAGCAGTTTGAAAAGCTAAGCTAATAAAACATAGTTTTTCGAACTGGTTAAATGTTTTGATGGTCCATACATGCTGAGTAGTACGTGGAAGTACTGGATATCCATACAATTCATTTTCTTTTCGTCTGACAAAACTACATAAGGCATGAACCACTCTATACGAGATTTAAAATCATCATATATAACTCTATTTTCAACCATTATTGCCTCCTGTATAATAGCATTCATATCACTCCTTGATTTTGTGACAATAAGTTTATGTTTAGCATTCATAATAATTTTTCGAAAGTCTTCAGCAAAACCGAAAATGATTGACAGATGCATAGTGATGTCAAAATTTCTATTTTTATCAGTTATTACCCCCTCTTCTGAAACATTAGTCCATCCGGAATTCTCATTATATTTACTCTGACTTGGTTCGAAGAAAACATAACCTTTCATTGTACTAGTAAGACCGACATTTTTACATCCATCAATTTCAATTGCTTTCATGTCATATCGCATTTCCTCAAACAGATGAAATATAGCATTCTTCATAAACCTGGTTTTGTTAATTTACCACAAATATGTAGTAAACTTTTGGAAAGTAGCGAATATAAATCTTGATATTGAATAGAAATACGAAATTCATCACTATTATTAAACGAAGCTGATGTATATGGTTGATGTGCATGAATCTCATAATGAGCAATAGACTTATCAAGAAGGATTGGGGATTGTATATCAAGGACTCCCTCGATTTTTTCTGGTATGCAGCAGCAAACAAAAACACAATTTATTTTTTGCTCCTTTTTACTTTACTGAAATCGTTTCCTCTTTTTACGTTGAAACCGAAACTTTTTAAAAAGTGAATGTTCTATCCTGTTAATTGTTTGATGACTTGTTGTCGACTAACTTTCTGACGAAATACTGGATTATTAATATAATTTTTTTTAAACTTGGTATTTAATAATGAGAATTGTTTTTAATACCAAGCTTAAAAAAAATTATAAATTATAGACTTTCTCCAGATATAGACGAATCGTTATAACTTTTCCACGTAGATTTACCAAATCACCACCTTGATCTACGTAATCAATAATTTTAACTGTTATCGGTAAATAAATAATTTGTTTTAGGACTTCAATTCTTTTATAACCTGGTGGTACTGCAAGGAAAAACTAGTTATATTACACTCTACTCGTAGCGCATTCACTTTTAGAATGGCTACAGGCAAGTTAGAGTTGTGAGTTATATAGGGTTTCAGCAGTCGTGGAGTGAAATCTAGTAGTCGAGCTATCGAGTTTTTAAGGCGAAAGTCTACTTCATAACTACATGTAATGACACTTATCAATGTATTATTATAAGGTTTAATACTTAGCGTAATATTTTATAGGATGAGAATTTCCTGCAGAGTACGTTCAATATCTTCAATTTCTTAGCTATTAGTTGGTAACTTAATAACTTCTTGTCCAGCATAAAATTTATTGCTTTTGAAGTCCACATTAGGTATGAAGTTCAAAGTTAGTAATTCAACCAATCTGAGAACGTACATTGTATCTAAATCGAGTTCAATCGGTGGAAAGTATTGAGTTTCCAGAATAGACAATGTGCCTGACAGGCTCAAAGTTAGCAATTCAATCATTTTGAATGGAAGTAAGATACTGTAATGGAATCCCCGATTCCATTACGCGCCTACGACGCCAATTTAAGTAGGTCACACAAATTTTACACGAAACGAGAAAAACACATACGTGAGACGCTCGCGAGCATCGTCATCGCCGCAGCCGCAAGAAGCAGCATTTCCCACCACAACGTATTCCTACAAAAAAAGATTTAGAGGCGTAGCGACAAAACGCGCTCTAAGGCGAAGATCACCCGAAAGAATGGCTAACGACAAGAAAAAAATGACGGCGACGAAACAGAAAGATGTCACTAAACTAGTCGCAATATTCCTCACGAAATGCGACGGAAATCAAAATAGCTATGCGAAGAACAAGCATCAGCCGAGCACGCTCTCCCGCAAACGAATCGAGAAAAGATACACATGACAGTACGCAGGCGACGAAAAACAGCAGGAGAGCTGTCACAAGACGCTGTTCCTAAAAACTGAAAGTAATAAAATTTTTACGAGATCACGCAAAGTCGAGAGGAAAGTCGTGAGAATATTAGGCACTCCTAATATGGAAAATCAACGCTACAGATTCTCCAGTATATAAAAACCGGGAGCAAAAGGGTGATCGTCGTCAGTTTTCCTGAAGTCGCCTTACAAGCCGAATCGCTATATTGCTAATATTGAATCGCTACCAGTCTGTCCAAGTTGTATAAGTGCCGCGATCACTAAGACATACCATCCTCTCCCGTCACTAAGAGGAGAAACGACACATCAAGGAGCCCATCTGTCTGCACCTTCTCGAAGGAGGAACGAGCCGAAGGGATCCGAGACGCACAAGTTGTAGATATTTTAAAAACACAACTTTTTATCGTAACAAACATTTTTTCATAACGCTTATACATAAACAACAACCCTTGAAACGATTTTTGGTACATATAATTGAATAACTATTTCGGTGTGACACGCCCTATCTGGCCCAAAAGCTTGAATACACGCAAAATGCGAAGTGATGCAAGGCGTGCAAGCCACCGTGGCCGTGAGGCTGCCTGTGGCGCTCTAATTATCATCTAGATTATAATTACAGTTTCTCGATAATGGCTTCTATTTACAGGCAAATCATTTTTCATGAAGACTCCTCGAAAATTTATAATTTTCAATAAGCGCGCGTATTTCAGTAAATCATAGTCAGTCAATGGATGATATGGTAAACGTATTACGTCAATAAAGTTTTTTTTTTGTTGCATACTGTTCCGCTTACTGTATTTCAGACAGATCCCATAACCTGTTTTATGGGGTTTTAAGTAAAGTCCCTTTCCAAGTGCTAATATTTCTCATTTTTCATTATGTCGATTTTGTTCTTTAATTTGTTGCTTAGCAGCATTTGCCTTATTAATGGCTTGAGTGATACCTGCAGTTCCTCCAGTAAGTGAACCTACAGCACTCAAGCCAGCAAAAATAAGAATTGGAACGGGAAGAAAACCGCCTACCTTAGGCACAGGTAGTACACGTGGAATATTGATATTTGTTTTCCAACCTGCATTTTTTATATGTTTACAAGCTACTATTAAATCTGATTTAATTAAACTATGTAAATCATTGCTAGGAATAAATGATTTTGCAGTAGTTTTGATCACATTTTTCAATGCTAACAATTTTCTTTTCTTTTGCATTGTTCTTTTCTTTACACTCAGCCCCATACCTAAATTTGTAAAAGCAGCTACTTTTTCACGTAAATAAGTGTCACTAAAGGTCATTACCACGCTTTATCCGCTAAAACTCTATCAGCAACGTTTTTAGCCTAAATATTGTTAGGATTCTTTGAGTAGGCTATATCATGTTCTTTACATGCAGGGTCTAGAGGATTTATTCTACGATCTCCACATGCTAACCTGTCAGACAGTTTCACGCCTGGATCACAGTACTGATAACCAGGTAAATGTAATTGCGTAGAGTGCTTATTTATTAAGTTATTTACAAGACTCGATCTGTTATGAATGATCATTACTTTCAGAAAGTTTTCTGTAAACTGACGTAAAAACTATAAACGCATACTTTTATACTTTTATTCAGTCAGTTAAAACTGATCTTCAAAACAAGATGGATTTGCAACAACAATTACTAAAATTACCGGTGTTCAATTTTGATATACTCACTGAATCAAATTCTAAACGTTATAAACGATATGGAAACTTAATTCCCGAGCTGTCTTTTGCGGACCATCTAATTTTGAAAAAGTAAATGCTTTATTATCTCTATAATGTAAATGGTCTTAAATTTTAAAATATATACGTATATTGAAAGTCGCTAAATCAGTAAAAATATAAATTTTTCGAAAAGCTTATTGAACCACTAGAATGTATACAATACTTACCTTTCGGTGAGCACTACCTTGTTGTATCACCTGATGAAGCTCGAACTAATTCTATGTTTATCTTTGACGATATTGCATGTGAAAAACAAGATGATGTCAAAGCGTTTTACTGCATGGGCAGACATAAAAATGTTGATTGTTTGTACTTATGTCAATCGTATGCACAAATGACAAAACATTGGAAAAGTTGATACGTGTGTCTGAGACAACTAATCACATGAAAGAAAAAAACGCTGCCTCTTCTTTTTAAATTTATAGTTCCAATAGATAAAATATTATTTAAATATACAATGTTAATGCTTTTTTAAATATTTTCAATCTCGATTATTTAGCTAAAGGAGCAATTAAAAAATAATACAAAATATTGTGGATCTGAATAAGTTGGAATTGAGTACAGGGCAAATACAAAAGAAAAGTTTTATTTATATTTCAATTGTATTATTAATATTTTACAATATGTCAATGTTTGTGATTATATGATATATATATATATATATATATATATATATATATATATATATATATATATATTATATATATATATATATATATATTGTAACGAGTTGAGCATCGCAACATTATAACGGTAAGAGTACCGCCGCGCCGCGATGAAACCGCGTATAGTCGCGCACGCGACAACAAACACGCGGGAATTCGGTAATAGGCGAGAGAGACAGAGAGAGCGAGCGCGCGGGCTAATCCTACAGGAACGCGCTCAGATAGCTCTCGGCCTTCGATAGGAAAGCACGCGACTTCGCAAAAGATTCTCGAGATTACGCGAGTTAAAAGGTGTTGTGCTGTGCTAACAGTGCAACGGCTAGTGTGTGTGTGAGAAAGAGTGACGCGAAGCGAAGCTGTGTCCACGATAGCCCAGCGGTCCAGGGCGAGATCGGCTTGCAGCTTGCTAGAGACATCGAACGTCATCGCCGAAGGAGTGGAGGTTTGTGTGCGCGCAGTGCATGAGAGCGTGAATGTGTGTATGAGTATCATCCATGCGAGGGTGATACAGCGCGCGCGACCTTCTCGGTAATACACGCGTGCGAGTACGTTAAGTTGGCATCGCGGCGAGTCGCAAATTGGTTGTTGACTCGCGTAACATTATTTCTTTATTGTAAAATCACGTTTATTTCCTCGGTTTGGAAATATAACCGTAGTCTTATTATTTTACGTGATTTTTGTCGTCATTTATAGACCTCGCTCGTTAAGCCCGATCCTTGTTCCTTCCTGCGAATACCGCCGCCTCCGCGGGCGTTATTTACAAGTAAATAAATAACCCATCTGAGCAGTCGAGCGCGCGCCAGGCAGCGCCTAAACCCAAGACTTGAAAGCAGCTGAGATAGCTGCATGCAACGTTGGTATATCGCGGGCGTAGAGGAGCACTCCGCCGCATCGAGGGAGCGCGATTTCGTTGTTGAAATAACAATTCGTTGCTCGGACTTATACCCCGTTACAATATATATATATTATAACGGTGTGATTGCTCGCCCGTTATAATAGTTATATATGTAAGGGAGAAATTATATCCGCTCGAAGCGGGCTTCTTGTAGGCTGCACGAAGCCTAACCCGGTAGACAGTATTTGCCGTGTAAAAGCCGTCCTTGGAGACGATGGCCCGCGGAGAGCGTCGTGGGTCTGCTACGCGGCTTCAATAACGATAGAACGCGGGTTGAGTCGCACAAGCACGTCAGGGAAAAGGTAGAGTCAGGCGCAAATAAAAGAGAACAAAGAGTAAAGAGCAAAACAAAGTATATTAACCGATAGTTGACAGTGTTGCAGCGTAAGCGAGAGAGACAGAGCGAAGCATCGATAGCAATGAGAGAGAAGCAATATACGGAACTAGTACTTACAATCACACTTGCTGCTATTCGATTGCAAATATGCCTCGTGACCTCCTCGGGACTATAAGCATCCGTCAATAAACAAAGGCGGCAGCGGTATCATCAGCACGCTACGCAGCAATAGGCAAAAGATGCACGTACAGGAATCTTCTATGATACCGGTCACGAGGAAGGCACGATATACGCACGCACGCAAGATACACAAAAGGAAACTGTCGATAATCGAAACAAAGAATCGCGGTGAAAGTGAAGACGTCTGATAGGTATGACGGGCGACTGCCAATTGCCGCTCGGCGCTCTCTTGCGCGTTCTCCCACACACATGTTTTTGTTGGCCCTTCGGCCCGCTAGGAAGCGCGACACACACATACATGCTCGCGCTGCTCTCTATGCCATGCTCTCGCCGCGGCTCTCTCACTTACCTGCTGTGTAGCTGTAAATAGCGAGAGTGACAATAGTAATATATATGATGTATTACAAATAAGTGGTGAGGAGAGGGACACAACGAGAGTACGAACGTCAACTCGTTATAATATATATAGGCAACGACACCCCCATAAGAGGAAGAAAAAGTTTTAAGAAAGATCAGTTTTTACATTTTAGCTCTTTACTTGAGAACTGATAAACAAAATCATTTAAAATTTCAGCAGCAAATAGCTTTATTTATGGTTAATCACCAAATAAAATTTTAAAGCATTTGACTGCATTGTTTTAGAGATATGAGAAATCAAAAAATTTTCAAAAAAAATTGAAATCTTGATATCTTAAGAACCATAGGGATTTGAAAGCTGCGCAATAAACTTAGCCAAGACACATAAAATATCTACTTTTTCCCAAAATCTCAAGTGCCTTTTTTACTTCCGTAATCGAGGCACAAAAAAAACTCATTTTTTCCAGTTTTCGATTTTTTACTGAAAAAATAAGTAGTCAAATCACTTTAAATTTTAATGAGATATAGTTTAGCACGTGACCCACCGACATGATTTTTTTCGTGAGGTTATGATGTTTAGTTTCAGAGATATGAATTAAAAAATAAATCACCTATTTATTTTATCTGCCAGGACCAAATGGGAAAATGTAGGTAATTTTATTCTCTTTCAAATGCATATTAGCTGTTTTCAAATGCATATTAATTGTTTGTAACAATGGGATGATTAAAAAAATACAAAATAGTGTTTCAAAATAGTGTTCAAAAATCAAACATTGGCCATAAAATAAAAAATAGTTAGAAATACAAAAAATAAATGTTTTTCCCGAATTAAGAATCCAAAAATATACATGTATGTCAAATTTTATTGATATTCACCGAGTAGTTCCAGAAATATTCACACATCCACACACACACACACACACACACACACACACACACGCACGCACACATCCTTACGGACATTTTCTAAAAATACTTGATTTGAACTTCTAACACACCAAAAAGTATTTTCTAGAAGTTTTGAAGAAACTCAAAATTTTACTATTACAAAGCTTCCTCTAGGAGGAAGCAAAAATATACCTAAAGGAGAAACTGACAGAAAGTAAAAATTAAAAATAGGAAAAGTGGAGAAAAAATATGATCTTGCAGAAGATAGTGAAGACGATATTGAAGACAATATAGAAGACAATATTGAAGTTGATACTGAAGATGATATTGAAGTTGATATTGAAGATGATATTGAAGTTGATACTGAAGATGCTTACGAGAGTAACAAAAAAAAACGGACTGACAGATAGTTTGTTAAAAAAAATCGAGACATGCTTGCTTAGCAACAAAAACAAAATATGAAGACGTTCGAAAATAAAAGAACATATAGTTTTATCCTTAACATGGTTGAATGCAAACTTTAGATACAGTATATGGTGTACGAAGAATGCGTAACGATAAACTTAAAGTAGGTTATAGTTTCATAGATTTTGATGATAATTTCATTACAATGGGTGAGAAAAAGTATAACAAGAGGCCTGGCCTCATTCGATTCTTGTTCATAAAAAATCCTGATCAAAGTTTAATTACGGCTGAGGGTATGATAGATTATGCTGCAATTTTGAATGATACTAACATAAAAAAATGATCTTCCACATAAAACTATACGTGTGCAAGATAGTAAAAAGTTACTAATTACATAAGCAAGTCTATCACGGAAGCCAAGCTTAAAAAAGGTAATGGCTTATCATCCATATCGTATAAAATTGCTCGTAAAAACGCATATATGGACTATATTTATTGGGATGATCCAAATGGGCTTGTTGATCGTTTAAGATTGCTGACTACTGAAACAGCAGCTGAAAATCAGAGTTATATTAATTAAATGCAATCCATTATCGAAGAACTCTGTGAAGCTGAATATATTTATTAATGTGTTTTGTAGAGCTATCACTTAGTATCAAAATGAGTATCAATGTATTCGGATGACAACTGATCCGTACTGGCCCAGTTCGCGGTCCTCCGGGTCAGGGTTTCAAGCTTACTGAAGATGGACAGGATAGATTTAATTGGGAATGATATATCTGAAATAAAAAAATCAGTCATCAAGTTATATGATAAAATAAAAGTAATTTAATTTTTTATCAATGAAAACTCATCTACTACTACCACTACTACAAATAGCACATTTTATGCAAATAAAAATGAAAGAATTGTCATTGAAAGAAATCCATAAGCTTGCCAGGCGTAGCTATCCTCGTCACTCATTTAAAATAAGAGAAATCGATGAAACATGGTGAGGAGATCTCGTTGAAATAACATCGTACGCAAATAAAAATAAATGCTTCAAGTATATGCTCACTGTTATAGATATTTTTTCTAAATTCGCATGGACTGTGCCAATAAAGCAAAAAAGTAGGAAATATGTAACTCAAGCTATGAAGTCGATTCTAGTGAAAAATAGAGTACCACGAAATTTGCATACAGATCGTGGTGAAGAAATTTAAAACGAGGAATTTGAACAATTGATGAAAAATTTTATAATAAACTTGTAACTGACTTATAGCAAAATGAAAGCTTCGATATGTGAACGCTTTAATCGCACCCTTAAAAGTAAAATGTGGAAACATGCTAGTTTGCGTGGTAATTATACGTGGATATACTGCAAGATATAACCTTGCAGTACAATAAATCTAAGCATCGAACAATTGGTATCTTATATACGTTAATTCCATACATGTTAATGAAATTCTTACTCGATTAGCTGTTCAAAAAAAAAAAAAAAAAAAAATAAATAAATACAGGTATATTATAAGACATTTTTATATAAATATTTATAATGATATGTAAAACATATTGCAATTTGTAAATACACGTACTTTTGTTTTACAGGTTATGATCTACTAAAGTTAAAGTATAGTGCTAGAAATCCAAATAAATGTAAAAAAGTAGTAGAACTAGATATTGTCATATATTTAATACAGCATTATGATGAAAATTTCAGAAAAATAATAAAAACATGTTTTTGTATTATTTTAAATATTATTCTAATAATGCTTGTTTCAATACCCTGTATTTTTCTTTGAGTACCACAGGATTCAGACTAAACGGATCAATGAATTGTACCAAACCAAGGCTTGTTGTGTTCATCAGACATCCCTCTACGGAGTAAATGTGGGAGTTTGTAAAATACTTTCAGCGTATTTTTAAAATTCAAATGCCTGCTACCCGCGTCAGACGTCGCTATGACAGATTTACCCGTCGGTAAGACAGATCATTGCAGCCCGCATCGGAATGTGGGGAAAAGAGAGTATAGATCCAATGCGGAGAACTCGGCACACTGTATAATGTGGTAAAGAGCTATACTTAGCACGGGAGGGGGATTGCCATCACATCGGTAACGCGTCAGCAGATGTTTCAAAAATATATCTTACTAACGCAAGCTGGCGTCGTAAATTGGCAAGAAATTCGAATGCAGGCTGCCCTCGTCGGACGTCAGACGTTGGTTGTTATTTGGTGGTGCCGTAGACGCGCAGCCCTTACTACTCACATGCACGATTTAGGCATTTTTTAGATCTAAAAACCGCCCCTACAGTGGCCTTTTTTGACCGGTCTGGAAAGAGCTTTTCTTTTCAGGCTTTTCAGCTTTAAAAAATTTGTAAAAATGATTATAACATACTGCCACATATTAAGTGGCGCAGTAGCGAAGGCGAGTTTACAAAGGCTTCAGACCATGAAGTTGGCCGCACACGGCTAGTGTTTAGACTTTCCCACATAGTTAGGCTGCGTCCCCAATGCGTGTGACACTGTATCATTTTCCGAGCTTGCTCTACGTGTGCCATCACACGGGAGCAAGAGTGAGGGAAAGTACTAACTTTGTAGTGCCACACTCAACTTTGTATCCCTCACTCTTACCGATGACGACATCTAGTTAGTGCGCTCCCTGGTATTTGGTGTCTGGATATAAGAATAATTCGCAGGCAGTATCCAGGTGTACAGGGTGGCCGATGACGAGGTCTAGGTAGTTCGCCCCGTTGTTTTTAGGTGGACAAATCATTTGAACGCAATGTTTAGGTGTACAAGGTGGCTTGTGACGAGATCTAGGCAGTTCGTAACATAGTGTTTGGTGTCTAGGTGTAAAAATCATATGAGGACGGCGTCTAGGTGTACAGGGTATCCGATAACGAGGTCTAGGTAATGCGTTTTGTAATTTTTGGTGTCTAGGTGTTAAAATTATTCCAGGGTGATGTCTAGGTGTACAGGGTGGCCGATGACGAAGTCTAGCTGGTACGCTTCGTAGTTTTTGATGTGTTAGTTTAATAATAATATTCCTGGACATCAAAAATGTACACTTATTAAAATGCTTTTAACATACATTATCAATTATAGACACCATACTAATATTTTGCGACAGAATAATCAGTGTTTTCATAATAATGGTACAAATGTTACAAAAAGCCATGGTCAAAAGGTGCTTAAGACACTTATATTTTATTTTTAAGAGAAATATGAAATATGCAATAAAATTTACTTAATAGGACTAAGATCTCAAAAAGAATTTATTTAAAAAAAAAATAAAAGGTTAGGTGAGTTTGATATTTTTCGCAATGATATTACAGATAAAAAAGAACCAGATCTTTTAAACAAAGTCAAGTTTATTATATTTAAACATAATAAAGCATAAGTACAATAAAAAGGGCATGGCAAGTTACGTAATAAGTACCTTGAGAGTTGTTTTCAATAGGCCAAAAAATTACTTAAGTTGAAGTTAATTAAGCCCTTGATTGAACAAAACAATTTGGTTGCTTTATTATGATTAAATGTAATATACTTGACTTTGTTTGATAGATCTTAGTTCTTTTTTATCTGTAATTTTGTTGTAGAATATATCCAACTCGCATTATCTTTTACTTTTTTAACAGTCAATTTCTTTTAGAGATTATACATCACTTTAATTTTTTCATTTAAAAAAAAAATTTATATTATTTTATATTAATTTTAAATAATTGTGATTATATTACTATTGATTTCAGATGTATGTAATGGTGTGTGCAGTAGACTTAATAACCAAGATCGGGGATCTCGAAGTATTAGTACTGATAGTTTCATGTATATGCCACGACCTTGATCATCCAGGTTATAATAACATTTATCAAATTAATGCACGTACAGAATTAGCTCTGCGTTACAACGATATCTCACCACTTGAAAACCACCACTGCTCGGTGGCGTTTCATATTCTGGAGGCCCCTGAATGCAATATCCTTGCCTCTCTTGAGCCAGAAACTTACAGAATTGTTAGAGAGGGCATTATACGCTGTATTCTTGCTACAGATATGGCCAGACACAATGAGATTCTTGCACAATTTACTGACGCTGTTCCATATTTTGATTACTCAAGCAAAGTTCACATCAATTTGGTAAGCTTTTATATATTAACATTTAATTTTTATAAATAACAAAAGCAGGACTTATGCGGTGGAAGAAGCCTCTTTTCTATGTGTGTGTGTGTGTGTGTCAACCGGAACACCTCTATACCCAAAATTCCTTTTGACCTAAAAATATGGAAAATTTAGGATTTTTTATGTACTTTCCATTAGAGCGTGGCCTTTTTTGAAATTTCGTTTACAGACAGAGCAGCACGTCCCCTAACCTTAAAAAAATACCACTTTACGAAATGATCAGGCTGTCAGAAATCACAGGGGCTCAGAAAAATTCCAGGCAAC
>QLSS01000597.1:12014-36940 GCA_024372645.1 Trichomalopsis sarcophagae | reverse complement strand
TAGTTAATCTACTTTACCGACATTCGTCTGCTACTCGGCGACACACGATTATAATATGCATGTAATGTGTAACGTGGTAGTTCGACTACACGTTACAAGCGAGAATTTGCTCCGCGAGGCACCGACAACCGCCCAACGTGGCAGGTCGAGCCACGAGTAGGCGCGTAGAGGGGGGAGTAGTTCGCGTGTGGAGCGCGCACAGCGCTGGCCCCCACGCGAACTACTCCTACTCGTTTTCGCCATCGTTCCCTTGACGCTACCGTTATCCCTCACTCAAGCTACCGTTTGTCTCTCCCACGCCCTCGCTCTCGCACAAGTCCTCGCTATCGTTGCCCAGGTAGGGCGTATATCTCCTCGCTATCGTTCTCCTCCCGTATCGCACCTCCCCGCTATCGTTTCCCTCGTCCCTCCCGCCACTCCAACCAGCTACCGATTACTGTACACTACCGAGCTACCGTTAGTAAGTAATTTAGCGATTAGGTTAGGTTAGTCCTTTAACAGAGTACCGTTAAATAATTCTTAGGATGCACGAGCGTGTGCGTAAAGTACGAGTGAATACTGGGTGTCGTCGCGCGGTCGCGTCGAGGTCGTCATATCGTGAATGGTTTTCGGGAATTAAAAATAAGGGAGCGGGTTTGCACGATGCGGTGTATGGAAAAATAAGCGTTTGATGGGTCGGGGAATCGCATAACTCGCGAGAGTACGCCGCGACGGACGCGCTGGTCGTCGGGACCGGTAGACGACCAGAGAGGCGAGGCGGGTACTCGCCCGCACCGGCAAGTCGGTGGGCGGCGCGCTGACGAGCGTGGCGTCGGCGTCGATTGTTCGGTGGGCGCGAGTGATATCCCCGGAGGGAGATAAGACTTTCTAAAATTGTTGCGGGGCCGCGTGCGTAAGTCCGCTTCCCCTCACGATGACCTCGACCGGCGGTGTGGCGCACCGCATAATAGTTAATTAAGTCAGCGTAGTGCCTCTGGATTGTAGAGGCCGTAGATTCTCGGCGGGTTGCCGTTGATTGTCAAAGGAATAAATGAGAAATAAAGACGACATATCATATCCGCAGCAAGCTTTAATGAGTTTTATAACCCACGACCCTGTTCGATACTCTACCAGCTCCTGGAGCTAGCCGAGCTCAACTCCCGCTCCGCCGGGCCCCAACACACGGTGGCGCTCACACGGAAAGGGGATCGCGGGATCCTCGGCATCTCTATGCCTGGCGCCCTGGGCCGAGGCGGCCCGCCGCCGTATATGTATTGGGGTGTGACGGCGCGCGAGACTAGATTTAGGGAGCGCTGGGCTGCCGAGCAAACCCCAATGTTTCAATATATATATATATATATATATATATATATATTGTAGATTTTTCTAATCAACATTTCGTTAAAAAAATGTAAAAGAAAAAAAAATAAACATACAATTTTTTACAGTAGAATGAAGGATTATATACTTTCCTAAATATATACTGCAAATAAAAATTAATAAAAATATGTATATTTATAAAAGAATCGATGTAATATGTGACCCTGGACATTTTTACGATCAACATTTTGCCAAAAAAATGTTAAAAAAAGAATAATAGTAAAATTTTTCACAATAGGATGTGGCGTCTATATTTTATGCACATATAATCCGCAAAGAAGCATAATAAAAATAGGTATTTACAAGTATTGGGAGGTTTTCACAAAAATGATCACATATAATATTTTAATATTATGTAGATAATTATAACAATACCAAATCAATGTTTTATTTTTTAACAATTCAAGGTGTTTTGTCTCTGTAAAATTATTAGCGCATGTGTAGTATTCTGAATGTTCTAATGCTACAATAAATAATATTTGGTTTCATATATAAATTTTTTATATTTATATACTAGTTATCAATGGTGCTAATCAAAGTAGCGGATATTAGCAATGAGGCTCGGCCTATGGATGTGGCAGAACCCTGGCTTGACAGTCTTCTCCAAGAGTTTTTTAAACAAAGTGATGCTGAGAAACTTGAGGGTTTACCGGTTACACCGTTTATGGATAGAGATAAAGTGACTAAACCCTCGTCTCAATGCAGTTTTATTGGACTCGTGCTTCTACCACTTTTTGAAATTCTAGGAGAACTTTTTCCAGAATTGCAGGTTCGTAGAAATTACGTATTCGGAAATTCATGTAAGACTTATATTGTTTGTAACCATTTCTTCTTAATCCTATTTTTTACTATCGACACAAATTCTTACAACACATATTATCTTCTTAACATTAAGATTTGCAAAGTGAATTATTATCCAATATGTCAGAAGTCTTGATTTATCCCCCATATATATAATTTTAACAGAAAAATTGCGATTAAATTTAGAGTAATAAATAAATAGAAAGAAAATCGTGACAATATCAATCAGCAACAAGTATTCAACTTTCTGACGCTTACTCGACCGTAACTTATTATTATTGTTTTACTAATTAGCTACATAATAAAGTATTTGGGAACCTTACTACTTGTAATTAAAAAAAAATGAGATATTGTATTTGTTCTGTAAATGTATTCTAAATTGTTTGGATAATTATCAATTCAACGCTCATAATTACTTATAAATAATAATAAACACCGCAAAAATTGATGCAACATGTCTGATACAATATGTCTACAATATCTACAAAGTCCAAAACTCACGATTTTTATTATTTTACGGAGTGGAGACTTATTTAAGTATAGGGCTTCAAAGAGCCCTTTTTATAGATTTACTTTAACTGCATTAATTCATGGTCCATAAGTGTGGAAATTAATAGGAATAAATTTAATTTAAAAAGGTTGTCTGCAAATTAATAACAAAATTTGTTCGGACGAATTGTTGCATGAGCGTGCAGGTACCAATATTTCCTTAACTTAATATTGAAATAAATTGCAGATAAAACAGTTAAAGTACTTAATATATATTTTCCTATATTATATGGTTTTGAACATGATTAAAGACCCCTTTCTCATCATTTTTTCTTACCCCCTCTTTTGCACTTTTATGGAGATATTCTTTTAAAAATTACATTATTTGTAGGTCTCTAAGTCCCTCAGCTTTTGTATACTTTTCGTCACTTTTTTCCTATCTATTATTCTACATATTTCTTAATTTGTCTTTTGAAATTGAAGCTAATGAGTTCAAATGAAATATATATATATATATATATATATATATATATATATATATATATATATATATATATATATATACTAAAATTAAAATGGTGGAATGAGTGAGGGAAGGTTGGGTGAATAAATCGATGTACACAAATTTCGCGGGAAAAAGACGGCTTGCCTCAGCGTAAAAACTCTCGCGAATAAGAGAGAAAAGCCGGGGCAAGAGAATGATTTATTTTAATCAACAAAGAAATTTTACATTTGAAAAGAGACTCTAAATTAGATCAAAAAGAGAGAAAGAAACTCAATTACAATTGACGCAAAACAGGAAAGAGACTCTAATAAACCAATAATAAAAGAGAGAGATAAAGAAACGCATTTAAATTACACTATCGCCGCGAGGTACCTTTACGCACGCTGGAGAGCTCTCCTACTTGAATCGCAAACGGGACTTGGACGGCGCGACGTAAAGCCCTGGCCGCACGTGGATGGGATGCACCTTCCTCGGTCGCAGGACGCCTCGACGTCTCGAGGGAACCAATCCTGGACCACGGGCAGACCTTTTCAGCCCTGCCGTGTAGGTAGCGATCGCCGGGTAGAGATCGGCACGTCGAGGAAACTCGCACGTGGCCGAAGTCCCAACACTCGAAGAAGACACTCAAACAGCACACCGCATGCAAATTTGCACTAACACACGCGACGCACGGAATACAAAAAAAAGGAGAGTCGATCGTCCTGAAAAGGACGTTAATAACGACTCGATTCGCACGCAGTTAATACAGGATTAATCGCTAGGCGCAAACAAAAGAAATTCGCAGAGACGACTGATAACTCGAGAGGAGCTGTCAGAACTGAAACCGCTACGGCGCGAAATTCAAAATTAAGTAAACGACTCTGCAGAACCCGAAACCTTTTACTTCCATTTTACATTCCTTTCATATACCTCTTCACAGAAGTATTTAATATTACAGCGATCGATAAATTTTGGGATATTCAACTACTAACAAATTTACACATGAGTAGAAGAGTGAACTATCACGGCCATGAGTAGGAGAACGTCCTAACCTTGATCAATCATTCATCATAGAGAACGGATACACTATAAAGCGATGTAGAAGTCAACGTGACCAGTTTGTGATTCCACCTCAAGTGGTGATTCATATTGGTTGCTTAGAATATACTTCACACCGTCAAAAATCAAATTAATAATTGTTAGTATTGTAAAAGTTACTACAAAATATAAAGTTTTTGTTGCTTTAATAACTAAACGATTTTATTCTATCAAATATTCCATACGAAAATGATAGTCATCTTATTGATTCTCAGTTTCGATTATCGCTTTTGCACAAATGTAAGATTTAGCTAGAATAAATTTGTATGTAAGCATAGTGTATTTAGTTATTATTTCTTTGTCAAAAATATTCTTAATTTGTCAAAAAATAAACAATTTACTTATGATTAAACTTTTTAAAACTTACACAGAAAAAATAATTCAACTTATAAATATATTTAGGTTTGATGTGAAAAACATTAAACAATCATTATATTTGCCATATACGAGGTGCAACATTGAAACAATCGGCTTATTTTTTCTTACTATTCTTAGCAGGCCTCATTTTTTCCTCGATTTAGCGACAGTGTAGACTTTTTTACAACAAAAGGGCACTAGACGTCGAGGCCGCAAAGTCTTTTTACTGTGCCTACACTCTTGTATAGCAAAATCTACCCGTAACTGATACAGGTTGTGTGATCTTTGGAGCAGAAGGGGCTCTTGGACAGGAGAGGTGGTATCGGAGAGTAGAAACCACGTAATACTCAATTTCAAATTTCAAAACAATAGAATGCACTTCCAGTAGATCTTAAATTAATTAATTCAGCATTAAATAATGCAAATGCATATATATTATTATAATTAAAAAAACGATTGAAAATCTACTTTATTTTTTATGAGTACCTTCGAATAAGGATTGCAATTCATGAGGAAATTTTGTGAGTGCCTCGCAATGGGCACAGCAAAGTTCATCGATCCTAATTAACGTTCTTTAATTGTTATATTGTTCTTCACAATCGTAATTTGTACAACGTAATTTGTATACGCTTCAGTTGTTTATTTTTTGTTCTTCTTTTCAAGGCGTAACAATTTTTTTCGTGTCCTCGGAGTTTTGATAGTAAATTCATTGGGATTAATTTCAATTTTCATAGTCAGATTTTATTGATCTCATTAATTATTGTTTTTTACGGTTTCTGTGATTAGTGCAATTACAAGTGAGGATTTAAAATAATATTCGTACACTGTCTTACTGTGACTTCTGCACGTTTATAATTAATTTGTTCATTATTTTTCACATTTATTTTGTAATCAGCTGTGTTCCAAACATATTGTTTACGTTTTAGTTGTTGTACATCTTTTCTTTGTTTAGATGTTGGTCATTTTTTTGATCGTCCACGACATTCCAACATACTAATAGCAATATCTTTGGTTTTTTACAATTATTAATGACACCTTTTGCTGTTCTTTTTAACGTCAGTAGTAAGAAGGGCCATATAGCGAGACCGGCGTTATTGATTTTCCCCCTCCCCTCGGCTTTGAGGTCTAGGCCGGTATAGCGTACACTCCCCTCTGTCTCGTTATCTCCCCCTCTCGTCCAGGGGGCCTCTTATGGTGTAGGATATTTTTGATTTTTCGAGGGACAGATAAGGTGTACCTGTCGCTAAGTGGCCGTTAAATAATGCACCGGATGTGTCCTTATTTGTAGGTGACATGGTGTAGAAGCGCTATATTTGTGCTCTCCACTTTCGTGCGTTTGTTCAATACGTATGGATGTTTTTGTGGCCCTGAAAAGGGCCGATGGTTTCTATGAAATATAAATTATAATTTTTTATATGCCTTTTTTTCGGGTATAGAGCCGGTATTTGTCGAGTATTTTTCTGTAATTGATTTGAAGGCATTTTTTTCTTCCTTCATTTGGTTTTTCTTACCATCGATGAGTAGCTTATAGCCGATTTTTGCTGCGCTGTGCTCCTGATCCATCTTGGTTGCCTAGTCGTCTCCAAGTGAGACGCGACGCTTATCGGGCACTATTTACAGCGGTAAAATAAAAGTTGGAAAGAGAGGGAAAAATGTTACGATCTCCAGATAGGTAAATATTTATTGTCAAAAACGATTCTCTCGTTTAAATTATCTTTTCTGTTGGTTCTACGAAATGTTTCTAGTTTAGTGTGTCGTTTTTTATAACACTCTCTATAACAGTCTTTTTTTACCCCACTGTCATTCTAGCGCACTAACGCTAATTTTCCTGCGCATACACCCATCTTGCGCATTGACTGATTGCTGAATAAGTAGCTTTAATAATTGTTGCGTTATAAATAAGGAAAGATGTGATGCTGAATAATAATAAAATGTTTTTTATTAATTTATTAAAAGTTTATTCAGTAAAGTGTATACATGGTGTACGCAAGAGGTTAAATTTTTAGGCAATTTTTACATAATTTAGTACATCTTTAGTAATGAACGGTAAATCGGACACGAGGATTTCGGATAATACAATTATCAAATATTGCTCTTTAAAATTGTCGTTGCTATCGTCGACCATTTTATCCAGTACAAAGCCTTCTACAATGATGTTATGTCTCGAACAAAACTGTTTAAATTCCTTGAAATCTGTCAAAATGTTCTTAATGTTTTGTGGTTCCTAGGTACGGTAGGTTTACCTTACCGACTAGACTTTTTAAAGCATCCAAACGTTGATCGACTAGTAAACTATGTAGACTGAGTCCTTCAAATGGGGTGGGTGGATGTTTTCATTTTTTTTACAAACCGGCTGAGCGATTTCTCCTTCTTCGTCTTCTTCGCTTGGCTGTGTGTTTTTAGGCCTTTCGTCGATTGTGATTGACTTGATGCCGTACACGGTTGAAGAGTTTAAGTCGTGATTTGTAAGATAGATCTTAACCGGGTGTCCAAATTCGTGATAAAACGAATAAGAATTGTTCAAATAAGCTGTTATAGCATCAAACTGATCTTTCAAAAGAGTCAAACTGTTTTCGTCAAGAGTTATGTTTTTGTACATTGGCCCGTTACTTATGAGTTTAATAACTTGATGATAGTACTCACCACTGTACTCCAGGCCGATGCAAACTCTTTTTGAGTTGGTTTTGTTGAGCGCGTAGGTTGTCGACAGCAGTAGATTTGGAAATTCAGCAGTCGGACTACGTTTGCCGGGTGTTTGACAGTTCGTCATGGTGAAGCACGAAAAAATTTTACAGTACTATCTCATGTGTAAAAAAAGTTGTTATAGCGTACAAGCGCACTCATCAGAGACAAGTATGACAGACGACATCCGTCTATTTAGAAAAAGTAAAATTCGTCACTGAGTAATAAAGGAATACATGTGCGTAGGTAGAATGAGAACACATTTATATTACGTTTAATATTGTTTTTTATTCAAGATTACAAATACATCAAACACATCTTAATCTAGAGGTACACGCTTGATTACATGGCCCTGAGCCTAGAGAACGCTCATCGGTGAATGTAGACGTTCGCTTACATTTTTTTATATTTAAGTTTATTGCGAATCTTTTTATAAAATTTGACGACAAGGGTATCGTTTTGCCTAGTGTCTTGTGAGAATAAGCGGCAAAATGTCTCGAGTCTCATACCGCAACACATGTGATATAAAAACATAATAGTGTATTGACCGCAGCAAATCGAGTCGATGCTTTAAAGAGTTTTTGTATTCCAGCGAAAATATTTACAGTTCTTACGTAGACATTCTATATAATGTCTTGATACCGGTGGCAGGCCATAACTGTCGAAATACGTGCCCAATCTATTTTTGTCAATGTAAATAGCTACCCAGTGTGTTCCTGGTTTAGTGTGATCATCGGTGGTACACACTATTGCTGCTGGCGTCATCAGCACACAGGTATCCGATCGGCAGCGTAAACCCCGATTGTCCGGGCTTTTGAACCTTCTAGGGCTCTCATAATCTCGGCCGTATTCATTTTTTATTGTAGATGAATCGGTGTCGTTACTCGCGTATTCGTCGTCGTCGCTGCCGCAGGCGTCTTCGTCGCTGTTGATTTTGTCCACCACATCCCTTCCTCGAAATTGCACAGCGTTACCACATAGGCTTTTGAATATCTTCATAAAACACATCGGTGCCAGTCTCTTGTATTTTTTCCAATATTTCACTGGGCATGTGTGAATGAATCCACTTTCGTAGTATGTGCGCTCTCAAGAGTGCACAGTACGATCTTTTATAGGTATCTGCCTGACAGCCATGGTAGCTGCAGACCTGAGGGCATTTAAAGCGTCTCTGCAGTTCACCGAATCCAGCTGTCGTGTAATCATCGAGATTCTCGACATTACGCGTCGTTATAGATTGGACATATCGTGCTTTCTCAAGGCCCTTGACGTATATTCTTTTAGACGTTCTAGCAAGATTATACAGGTCATTTTCGTAGTGTTATATCGCCATCGAATCAGTGTATGCCATAATATCGCGCCGCTGCATAATCGTTGTCGATCCTCAAGGAGCAGGGTAACTCGGTAAATTCGTGGGATGGTAAAATCACCCAATGAGAAATGACGTGTCCTTGCAGAGAAACTACAGCCACTTCTTTAGGCAAAAACTTGTATTCTTTATCCCTGAAGCCCTGAAGTTCTATCACGTAATCGAATCCATGGTGAATGTATCGGGTGCTGCTGTTGCTGCTGCTGTTGTCGACGTCGATCAACTGAGTCGATGATATACAGCGTCAGAACTCGTATACCTTTTTTTTTCTCTCTCCCGCCACCCGGCCACTTTAGGAATTAAAATCCGTTATAATTTGCCTATTCGAGTCGATTTCGAGCACGCTGTCAAACTCTGCGTAAACAATGCAGTTTAGCGTTTCCGTTAGAGCTTCGGCGAAACGCACCTCAACGCGTAGAGACCCCGAGCGAACGAGATTCCAATGGCTGGTAAAATGCGCTGACAAATCCGGTGTCAGATCGAAAGCAAACAGGCAAAATCCGTTGGGATAACTGTAACGATCGATATTGAGACCCTCGTTTAGGTAATGTATACCTGTGCCGGAAAAAACGTATGATAAGCGTCTACGTATAGCTTATGGTTACCGGTAAAGCATGGCGGCAACGGCCTACTGGGGACTTGAACGCCGTCCACGTAGAGCGAAATAAAGTTTATGTTAAAGTGTTGAAAATTGAATGGGTTAAGCTTTCTATTGCCGGTGAAGGCTTTATTTTTAACAAAGCCCAGGATGATCCTTTTGGGTAGCTGTCCTAGTATAACGTTGTCCAGGGTTTCGCTGAGTATACCGCAGTGCAGCGTAAACGACTTGACTTCGGCCCTTGTTAACGGATATTTGGCTGTTGTTTTAGCAAGAGCGTTTGCGTGCGCTAGTAAAATACCAGGGCTTATCTTGGCACAACGCACGATCAGTGTGGCCTCCATGATGTGCACCGAAAATTATCCGTTGTCGGACCAATCCATGAGACAAAAGGCGTCTTTGCTACGGACCAATCTTACTCTCACGTCTACACCGTTGATCAGGAATTTCGGTTGATTAAAAACGTCACAATGCAAATGTCTGATCACGTCGACGGCCTTGCCACCAGCTGTAATGAACAGTCTGTTAATGAGGCCTTGATTCGCCCCATCAGCCTTACGATCTAAATTTAGCGCCGCATCCATGGCACCGGCGGTATCGATGCTCTACAAAGCAGACGTGAGATAAGAGCGCATAGCAGGTGCTGCATAATTTAGCAGCGTTTCTATGTAGGCTCTATACGGATACGCATTGTTTGGCGGTGAAACTAACTTTTGATTGAAAAATATGTCAATCTGATCAAACATTGAATGTATAAAGTTATTCACAGTGCCAACTTTAAGATTTTCGCTGAGTGTATCACTACCTGGTAATATTTGATCAGTCTGGTGCAACATGGTGTGCGCGAGATCGATGTAGTGATCGGTTGAGCGATGAAACTGGTTTGTAGTAGAGATAAGCGCTACTTTCGATAAATGTTTAAGTGAGAGGAAGAGTAAAGAGATCTAGCTCGCTCTTCATTCCCTCGCCGCTGCACGCGTGTAGATACGCCATCGTTATTAATTTTTAGGATCGAAAATATCTGTCACACTTCTGATCAGCCTCTTTTTCTTCTTTTTGCGCTCTAATTTCTTGCTTGGTTTTTAGCTTACTCGCTTTTCTGATTTTGCCTTGCAGCGCACGTTGCGTACCGGTGCACGACTCTTCTTCGACTGCCGTTTGCGCTTGGCAACTAGACCTATATAGCCGTTGCCGCTCATCATCATTGCATCAAGCTTGTGTTCTGCTTTTCTTTTCAAATTTTTACCCGACTCTCTCAGTCGACCACTGAGGGCTTCTTTGAAATTAGCACCGTTATTGGCGACGTCGTCGATTACATTCAGGCCTGCGCGAACAGCTTCTTTGCCGACCGCTTTGACACCGCGCGCGAGATAAGGTGCTATTCGACGAAAAATCGAGCCCAGAAAGCTTTTAATACCTAAAACTCGTTGGTAAGTCGCTCGGGTGTATACAGATTTTACACCGGCGCCGCCACCGACTTGGTCGTTGTAGTAATGAATATAATGACTCATTTTTACGACTATAGATTACGCTTACAGTAAAGCGTAACCGTCAGTGTCAAAGAGGCAGGTCTGCTACTCACCTTATTGCTTACACCGAAATTCGATGTTACAAAAATGCCCGTTTGTCTGTGCACGGCATCTTCGAATCCAAATACGCGTCGAATTTTTTCATTAAAGGTTATATAATGAAGATATTTACATTTACAAGTACTCCTCAAGGCGTAGTAGCCTTTCTGAAATTCAGTCGGTGCGAGTATCTGATGCTCGCGAATATCTCGTACTTTGTTCGATTCTTCGGCCAGCTGGTCCACAGTCTGGTATATTTCATGAGGAAAATTGTAGTACTGATCGCCGTCTTTGCTGGTCTCACTGCCAAGTTCAAAAGTGTAGTACGCCTCGGGTTCTTCAATGTGCATAACGGTGCTCGGCACGTGGATTTCGGCTAGGCCCACGTGCCAATCTCCTGTCAGTCTTATTTCGCGGCACAGATGCGTGCTGAAACAAGTTGTCGCGTTATCGGGAAAATAGACCAAGATGCTGTTACTCGGTAGCACGAGATAAAAGTCAAATACAAAAAATAAATAATTGTTTTTTATTTCCGCGACCCCTGGTTTTAATTACACGCTCTATCTTGAATTCTTGATCGGTCAGCATACGAGCAGCGCCTACGCGCACCAATTACTTGTTGTAAAGAAATCCGTCAATGATTTCACCATTGAGATCCTCAATTCGTATGTGTAGATACCCTGCCGCTGAGTTACGCGTTTGATTTTGTGTGGCGCTGCTGCTTTATGTTGCTGCGGGCTTTGTGCGCATTGTAGAGATTAACCGCAGCAGCCTCAAATTTGTAGACGTGTGAATCGTGTTGTTGTATGCGTCGACAATTTTCTGTAACACGTCAATGTAACATTTGGTGTTGCGGTGGGTAAAGTACCTCCACATACGCTCTTTCAGTGTAAGATTCACGCGTTCAACTATGGTCGCTTTGATATCCGGATTTCGCGCGGTGCGAAAAGATATGTCGTATTTTTTGAGAATTTTTTTAACAGCGCTACCTGTAAACTCTTTTCCCTTGTCCGATTGTAAACACTGAGGCATACGATTACTGGCTCGTTTGAGCATTTTTTCAATGGCTGTAGCGTCTGTCTGAACTGATTTATCGCGCAAGGGTTCAGTCCATACAAATTTACTGAGAACATCTATGACGACGAGTATGTAACAGAATCCGTCATTCGCTTCTTTGAGCGCGGTTAATTGACACAAATCTGCCTCCCAAACGTCGTCAATGTTGGTGAAGTTATAGTGCAATCTTAAAAATTTTTTACGTATCGGATGATGAAGTGTGTACGTGTCCTGGTTGCTCAACCACTCGTAAATGCGATTCTTTTCTTTATCGGTTAAAGATTTGGCTCGAGTATTGACACAGAGGAGATTTCGAGCACCGGCGTAACTGGACTCGTGTCCGGGATCATAATACTGTTTCTCAAATTTCATACCGGCAGATTTAACGATCTCTTTTCACGAGCCGATCGTCTTGGCGGTCGCGGCTCGTGTCGGACTTTACTCGGCGGTGGTGACGTGGCTACTGTACCCGTACTTTTACGCTTCGCTACTCTTATTCGAGCCGATATTTGTCTACTCGCATTTTCGTTGATACACCAGCTGGGCGAGTCAAAGGCTTCTTGTTTTATCAAATCAAAATAGATTTACATACTGCGCAAAGAGCCTACCTTTCGTACCATCGAAGCGCGTCGGGTCGTACTGCCAAATGATGTGTATCTCGCTTATGCGATAACCGAGCTCAACGGCTTTGCACAGCTCGTTCGCCACTCAAGTACTGGTAAAGTCACGATCCGCTATTTGCTCGTGATGACAATCTTCGGTGAGCGCCTCGGCGCAACAAGAGCGACACAGCGCAAAGAGGAGACGACCGTGCATTTTAACAGGCAGCAGCGGCATATACAAATTTCTCGGCGGTAAAACTCTGCACTTGACCAAGCTCTCGACACCGTCAAGATTGTTGTAATCATCGCCAATCAATTCGCGACACTCTTCACCTACGAAAATACGCGGATGACCGATTGGGAATTTTCCACGCTTACAGATGTACGGGTACAGCGAACAAATGTCTGTATATTTGATTTTCTCGCCGTCCTTGACTTTTTAAAAAGGTATAATGTTTTCTGTTCGCCCACCAAAAATGCATCTCGCAGATTTAAAGTTATTCGACTCGTTAGAGGATGATTTTTCACGTAGGAGGCGATCTCTGGGTTTCTCAATTTCACCTCGTCAAATTCGCATTCCCATATACTACAAAACTTCGTACCCGCAATCGTGCATTTTTTGCAATTTCCTAGTAATAAGAATAATAGTATCGTACGATATTTTATGACACAACGTGCGTAATCCGAGATTTAGAGAGTGCATTATTGTACAAGCGTGCGGTAAATCAAATAGAGAAATGTTTACCGCAATAAGTCAATAATGTTTACCTGTAAACGTTTCGCGCATATTGAAAAAGTCATGTCATCTAGTTGACAAAAAAAATTAAAGTACCATGAAAAGGTACCGCTATATTAGAAAGAAAACCCGATAGCCGCTAGTAGCTACACATAACCCTATTACATACAGCAATATAACTTATTTTGTTTAAAATCATGTAACTTCTACTGCAAGGTCCATTCCATCACCAAACTTGGCATGCTCGAAGTTCTTGTCATAAGAAACACTTTCACCATTGAAATCCCAAAATTGCCTTCACTAAAGCTGAGCATTGGGCCTATACAGCTTATATTCTGATATAGCAATATGAAACAAGCACTATAGGTGAAAAAAAAACTTTTTTTTATATTCTACAAAAAATATAATGCAGGATTTAACACAGGTCCAGCCTGTGTTAAATCCTGCAAAAAAACAAAAAATATTTACTGAAAATACTTATAATATACGCTATTTCTACTAATAAATATCTTATATATTCCATACAAAATCACTGACCAAAATTCATGACATTTTACTATATAAATGTTTTTAGTTACTTGCCACGCCTTTGTGAAAGATCCAGACCATCTTCTCTAACTCTACCCGGGCTTAAAATGTACCTCCAACATGCCCTCTCAGACCTAATGAAAGACATTTCCGAAAAATATTAATTAAGTAATATTATCCATACGTTGTATAGGTAACTAATAAATTTAATTAAAATTGTTTACTCTGTATCTGTTGCTAACAACATTTAATTAATTTTTTTTGGAAATGTCTTTCATTAGCTCCGAGGAAGCATGTTTAAGGACATTTTAAGCCTGGTTAGAGTAAAGAAGACGGTCCGAATCATTCACAAAGCCGTGGCAAGTGACTAAAAACACTTATTTATATAGTAAAAAATCATGAATTTTGGTCAGTGATTTTGTATTATATATATATGTGATATTTTATAGTAGAAATATTGTTTATTGTAATATTTTCAATAAATATTTTTTGTTATTTAATTTACGAGAAAAGGACAAAGTTTTATCAGGCGAATAATTTTGTTTTTTTGCAGGATTTAACCCAGGCTGGACCCCTTAATGCGATTAAATCATTCGATAATATTATTTAAATTTTTATTGTTTTGGATAAAAAAGTTTTTTATATGATTGAAATATATTTATAGGTAAATTTACATGCATAATCCGTAGGATTTGCTGTGAAATGTACATTGAAGGCAAATTAGTAAAAAATTTTATCGTAGTCTATTACGAAAGCAATTCTTAGGTTTCTGTGGATATAATAATTTGTATATCTTTAATGTAGTATAGTGCATGTAACATATAACATAGTGCATATATCAAGTATTGTATTACTGGCTAATACTATGAAAGATAAATACAAATTTTTTGTACGTATCTTATTACAAATATCTAATTTATCTGGTGATACATATTAGAAATATTAGATAATTTTAGACTCACTATTTTGAATATACATAAATGTAAACACAAGTATTTGACGCCCAGTTGAAAATAATGACGTCATTTTATGATGATATTGACTGACGTCATTAAATGACGTCTTATTACGTCAGATGACGTCATATCACATCATCAGATGACGTCACTTGAAGCTTCGAATTGGAACCTTTTATGCCGTCATTATTTTCAAGAGGTTGTACATCTAAATACTTATACTCTTAAATACTACAAAATTGATAAAATGGTTGCCTATATAGGTGCTACCATCCGGATGGTAGTACGGAAAATGAGAGCTAACGCCAAAAAAATATTGTTTTTTAATTGTTTGTTTAGTAAACTTATTAAAAATTATTAATTTCTTGGACATTAGCCCCCATTTTTCGTACTACTATCCGGATGGTAGCACCTATATTGGCAAACATTTTATCAATTTTGTAGTATTTAAGAGTATAAGTATTTAGAAGTACAACCTATTGAAAATAATGACGTCATAAAATGATCAAAAATCAAAACAGAATAAAATCAAGAAAAAAATAAAGTATTAATTAAGCATTGTAATCGAAACCAAATGCATTACCACTTTTGTTTTTACTATGATAGAATATTAAGTAACATTAGTATCTATACGAATATCGTCGAAACAAATGATAATTACCTCATTTACAAACACATTGTGAAATGCTCATTTTCTTTCGCATTTTAAAAATACTAAAAATCTATAAGATAAGCTATTGTAAAATAAAGCCATGAATACCCTTCCTACTGGAATGTAGCATACAATAAGTTACAATTAATTCAACAAATTCAATAATTAATTGAATTAGTTGGGTTATAATTATAAGAATAAGGAACGACAACGTAAGATAATTAAACTCAAAGTAAAATCAATTAAGAAAAACAATAATAGTAAATGCACGCAAAATAATAATAAAACGAAACACCGATATGCGCGCACACATACTACGACTCTACAGCAGAGGCAAGAGACCAAGCGAAGCACACGAATATGCACGTACACATTGCAAGATTACAGCAGAAACTCAAAGCTAAGCGAGGCATACCGATGTAAGTAGAGCAGAGGAAAAAAAAAAACAAGTAGCGTACTGTACATCATGGACCGCGCATACACGAAAGCGACGCACGGGCAATGAAGAGAGGCCACGGAGCGCGCAACGCTATCGGCAAGTGACACATAAGTCACACGCGCTAGAAGCTCGAAGAACTATCAAAGAGGACATCGCGCAAGTCGGCTCAAAATGCACAGAAGAAGCTTCATGAGCCTGTAGATAAGGAAGTTAAATCAGAGACGAATTTGACAGGAGAAGAGCACAAAGGGACTCGATGTACTAGAGGAGAGGATTTTTACTCTGATTTTCTGATTGGTCCTAACAGCAACGTCACATGCATAAAAAGTTCCATATAAGGCAAGAAGCTGCATCTAGGCCTCCTAATTGGTCAAACACCCACCCCTCCGAGAAAACGAAAATCGGAGAGTGCCTCTCCTACGAGAGTATAAAAAAGCCCAGCAACAGGTCCGCAGATCGCCAGTCTGCATCAAAATTCGTTACCACGCGAAAGCTCTGCCCAAATCCGGTTCAGTATTAGACTTAGAATTATTTTGGAGCATCGGGACTTATAAAATTTTCGACGGGTAAAATTTAGAATATTTTGAATCAGTGCAGACACTTAGAAAAATTAACATTGGCGTGAGAACTTAGAACATTTCGGTTATTGAGAAAACTCGAACATTCAGATTATTACATCGCTTTATTTGCAATTGTGTATTTATCATTATTACGTTGTGGTTCGTTATTTTTAATAATCAAATAATACGGAAATCTAGCCAGTTGCGAGCGAGCGTTATTAAATTTTGTGGCAATTGAATAAACTTTATATCATTTTAAAACGCGAGTGATTTATTAACTGAAAGTTCCTGATCCCTGTCGCCCCATTCGATTCGAGATCCTCTGCTTCGGAAGCCGAGTTCAAAGTTGTTGAGAAGACGTGCTGGGAGCAGAGCAGGTCATTGCAGAATAAAAAGGAAAAGGTAAGTGAATTTAATTACCCAGGCTGCATGCCTCTATTGCGCATTTCTCTCTTTCTCTCTCATTAGCTAAATTCCCCATTAGCCCCACATTCGCGATAACTACATAACTATTAAAAGTAACATACGTGCAACCCTCTCTCAAAATTAGCTACAGAAAGAGTATAATTAAAATCAGTGCGTATAAGGAGAGTTAGTCAGGAAAAGTGAGAGAATTAATTAAAAAGTGAGGGAAAGTGAAGGCGGGAAAAAGAAAGAAGATTGGTGTTAGGAAAATGAAAAGAAAAAAGTCAGGAAGGAAGAGGTTAAGAACACCACAAAAATCGCGGATACGGGAGAAACAAAGAGCCCAGAAAGTAAGATAGGAGAGAAGAAGGAAGAAATCAAAAGACCGAGAGGAAGGCTGAGGAAAGAAGAAAAAGCAAAAGAACAGGCAGGGCAGATGAGAAGCTACTTGGAAAACGGCAACTGCGGAATTCAAGTAGCATTCGGCACGAGGAGAGGAATAGAGCACTCACTGGTAAACGGAAAGAAGGCGATTCTGGCAAGATAAGCGAAGATGAGAAAGTAGATGATGAAAGAAACCGGGGGAGGAAGGAGAAGAATGAGTAAGAAGACGAGGTAGTCGAGGAGTCATCGGAAAGTATAAAAACAGCAGGGGCATCGGAAACAGGGACAACGGCAGCGGGAACAACGGCGGCAGTGGAGGGGAAGGAGACGACAGTACCGGCAGAGGCAGAGATATCAGCAGGGGACAAAAAGAAAGAAGATGTGTGAAAGGTATCAACAGAGGACGTCACGGGAACGGGAGCAGAGTCCACAACGGAAGAATTAGCGGTAGTACGTAAGTTGATTAAGGACCTAGAAAATAAGATAGATAGGATAGATAGGGAGAAAAGATCTTTAGAGAAGGAGATGAACGAGATGAGGGAAAAAGTAAGGCTAGAGAGAATAATCAATGAGGGTTTGAGAAGAGATATAGAGCGGGTTAAAAAAAAAAAACGTGTGCGTCACGGGACGCCCGACAGAAGTGATAACTTCATATGATATTTATAGAAACTATCAAATATAGAACTTGTTTAACGCATGATGGCAATAATAATTTTGTAGTTATATTTTTTGTTAATCTAATAATTTATAAATGGATCAGGAATAAGTAAAACGTAATTTAATTTCCTTTTGAATGTAAAATATATATTTTATGTACAATATTTATCATTATTTAACAGTTTAAGTTGACTGGCTGGTATTTAACACAACAATATAATTATCAATATACACGTAAATATCACACTCGGTAATTGAAAAATCAAAATAACTATCTGTTTACTAACACAATTTAATAACACAATGTTCACTTCAAAAGTTTTACTAATGTAGAGGTTATGTTTACTGTGCACTCGCGCTAAGAGAAAAGTGTATTTTTCCAATACACAAGGGGGGAGATGAAGAGGTTGTTAAAAATTATAGGGGAGTCTCACTTTTAGATGTAGGATACAAGATTATAACGAATATTTTGGCAAGGAGATTGAGGGGATGATTGGAAAAGAGCGAGGGGTTAAAGGAGAGCCAGGCAGGTTTTAGGAAGAAAAGAGGAACTAGAGATCACATTTTCGTGGAAAAATTAGAAAAAAGGGGGATAAAGGGAAGGTTTCTAAGAATGATAAGAGGTATATACCGAAATACGGAAAACGAAGTGTTAACGGAAGAGGGAATCTCGGAGAAATTTAGAACACAAAGGGTAAAGCAGCGGTGTCCGATGAGCCCAACTCTTTTCAATATATATAAAAGACTTGAAGGATCAGTGGGTTAAAAGGAAGGAGGGAGGAACAGTTATAGGGAAAGAGAAAATCTACTGTTTGAAATTCGCGGACGATGTAGCCATGGTGTCCAATTCGAGGGAAGGGTTACAAGAGATGCTTAATAGTTTTGAGAAATATAGTGCAAACAATGGGTTAGAAGTAAATACTGAAAAACCGAAAATAATGGTAATTCAAAAAGGGGGGAAAAGGGAAAGGCTGAAAAATGGAAATATAAAGGAGAGGAACTGGAAATTGTTAAGGAATATAAATATTTAGGTTTCTGATTCAACTCGAGAGGGACTGTTGGGACACAGGTAAGAAAAATGACGGTGAAAGTTAGGAAAGCAATAGATTGTATTTGACGGACGTAATAGTGAAATCAGGATGTTAATATGGAGCAGAATTATGGGGATGGGAAAGGTGGGAAGAGGTATAGAGGGTACAAGGAAGGTACGTGAAAATGGCTCTAGGGGTAAATGGAAACACACCAGAATATATCGAAATAGAATCGAGAAAAAGAGCAGGGAATTATTTGATAGAAATAATAAAAATGAAAGAGGGAAGGTGGCCAAGTTGGTTGTTAGATGAATTAAGGAATTTGAAAAATGGCTATCCGTCGGAATGGGGACGGAAATCGAAAGAGGCATTTAAATAGGTGGGAGATGGAGAGAGCTTAGACTGGTTGCGAGAAGGGAGGGAAATTGAAGATATAAGAAGTAAATTAGGAGAAGGGAGAAAAGTCAAGGTAGAACAGAAAATACAGAGGAACTGAAGTAAAATAGAAGTCAAATTTCTGTATGAATTACAAGGACTGTAAGGAAAAGCTATGAGAGAAGGAATATTGGGAAGTTAAAAAATGGAATGGGGACACAAAGGAACAATAGGCAAGGTTAAGATGTGGGAGTGTGGGGAGGGGTAAAGGAAAGGGGTTTAATGATAGTAAATGTAGGGTCTGCAAGGAAAAAGAGGAAAGCGTAGAACATATATGGGTATGCGGAAAAGCAAGAGAGAAAACGGAAGAAGAATGGGTAAAAGAAATTGAGGAATTAGGGTTAACTGGGGAGGAGAAAGAAATCAGGAGGAGTCTGAGCAGGACACTGAAATGAGAATTAAAAGAAGGAATGTGTAGATATAGCAGCCGATTTGAGGGAGAAGACAGGGCAAGCACTGAAAGGGAGGAATGGAAAGATAGAGAGAAAGAAAAAGGGAAGGGGTAGATAAGAAGCGAAAAAGCGAGGACATTGTAGATATTGTAAATAGCGTTGGAAAATGTAAAAAATGTAAATACGGAGAAGGTAAAAAGGAGCAGCTAAGGAAGGGGTTGAGATAAGTAGTTATAAGTGAAAATGTAAGAGAAATCTGTACATGGAAAATAAAGTATAAATAAATAAATAAATAATATCATACTGAAAATATTAATCATTTTATTTTTAATATGTAAATAATTATTATTTTCAGCTTTCAAATAATATTTATGTGATTATAAAGTATCTGTTATTTCTAATTTTAATTAACATTCAAAAATTTATTGAGATAAATACATGTATATATATACATGTATTCTTTCTTGACCGTATTACGATTAGCCTTGCGTATGAGAACTATCTCAATCCACCTAGTGAATGTATCCATAAAAATAAGGATATATCAGAATCCATTGGTAGAACGCGGGAATGACACCACAAAGTCGCTAGCTACAACTTCCCACGGCCCATTAGTCCAGCCGGGGGCAGCTGTTCTTCCTTACGCTGTTGGCAAAACGCACAGGCGCGAACAAAGTTGCTGACGTCTCTATACATGTTCTTCCAGTAGTAATTCCTAGTGATATGCTTGTACGTTTTGCGTCGCCCTAAGTGTTTCGCTGTGGGCTCACAATGCGATTCTCGCAAAACCAGAGGAACTTTATACGCCCGTAGGAACATTTTCCAAGCATCTTGGTCGTCGATAATATCTTTGAGCGTTAAGTCAACACGATAGTTGTATAGCTGACCTGCTACAACCTTGTAGTACGGATGCTCAGTTGGTTTTTCTAATACTTGAGCCATCAGCGTATCGTACCAGCCGTCTTTGCAATTTGAATCATTGTGCTGAATAGAGGAGATTGGCGTTTTGTAGCTCTCTTAATTCTCATACATTCGCGACAAGGCGCCAGGGACATAGTTGAGCGAACCTTTTCTGTGAACTATGTCATAGTCATATACTTGTAACTCGAGAGCTCATCTAGCGAGACGTCCATTCGGCTGGCGCATTGGTTATGACTTGAAAGTCATAGCCTTCCACATAAGGATGAAATTTTCAGATTGCCCATATGACAGCTAGGTACTCTCGTTCAGTAACGGAATAATTAAGCTCCGCTTTCGATAGCGTGCGGCTTGCAAAACTCACGACTCTCTCATCTCCATCAGTGGTTTGTTTTAGCACAGCCCCAATGCCTGTGTCATTAGCGACAGTTTGAATAACAAATAGGATGGACGGCGCAGAACTGGAGCAGAAGCGATCAGTGCCTTTATCTGCACGAACGCTGCTTTTTGCCCAATAATATTTGACACCTTTCTTCGTCAGCGATATCAAAGGTTTGGTGATGGTAGCAAAACTGTCCAAAAATTTCCAAGCCAAGGCAGGTGCTATTCGAAGCTGTCGGTCGTGATAATAATATCATCCAGTTAGCAGAAAGGCATGTAGCTCTAACTCCGGCCCTATGACTTTATCAGCCAGCTGTTGGAAGGTTGCTGGTCCACCGACTACCCCATAAGGCATCCGAGTAAACTCAAACAGGCCTAATCCAGGTACTGTGAAAGCAGTTAAATGCATACCTTCTTCCTTTATCAGAATCTGGTGGTATCTCGAGCTGAGATCGATAGTCGAAATATAGTGAGCATGCTGCAACTTATTTAAAATAGCATCCATGTACGGAAGCGGGTACGCACTTGCTTTAGAGACATCATTGAGTTTCCTATAGTCGATGCAGAATTTATGCGTTAATATCCTCGCTCGATTTATCACTGTCTACAAAAAAAAGAAACAAAAAAAAAACGTGTGCATCGCGGGACGCCCGACAGAAGTGATAACTTCATATGATATTTATAGAAACTATCAAATATAGAACTTGTTTAACGCATGATGGCAATAATAATTTTGTAGTTATATTTTTTGTTAATCTAATAATTTATAAATGGATCAGGAATAAGTAAAACGTAATTTAATTTCCTTTTGAATGTAAAATATATATTTTGTGTACAATATTTATCATTATTTATCAGTTTAAGTTGACTGGCTGGTATTTAACACAACAATATGATTATCAATATACACGTAAATATCACACTCGGTAATTGAAAAATCAAAATAACTATCTGTTTACTAACACAATTTAATAACACAATGTTCACTTCAAAAGTTTTACTAATGTAGAGGTTATTCCAACCAATTCACTCCGTCCCATAAGAAGTTATCACTTTAAAAAAATTTCAATGTCGGAACACTAAGTTATTGTTTACGCGAATTCGCAATCCTTTAGCTTTACAATATTTTAATTACAATACTCCGCGAAAGTTTTCTTATATAGCCTATACTATCACGACTACACTACGCGCTCGCAAGTACATCAGCTGTTTTCCGAACGGCTTCGCGTCGTGAGCGAGTCGGTCGCTACTGTGGGTCTCTCTCTCTCTATCTCTCTCTCTCTCTTTCCCCACTCACCGTCGGTCGCGCTGTGCGCTCTTCCGTTGCAGTAAATAACATAATTATTGTATGCTTGGGAGGTTTATAACAAGTTAACAACGTTCCTCGTCATAATATATATAAATATTATATAGTTGTTAGGGAGATACTCCCCCCCGTACCCCCCGCACCACCCACCAAATAACGTAAAAATCATTCATTAAAAAAGAACAATAATGTTCGTAATTAATAATTAATTTATACAAGAAATTGTGTGTACACACAAATCAAGAAGACTGTAGAGAAGGAGAGTCAACGAAATAGGAGTTTGGAGTCAGAAAATACTGAAAACTTTTTCACACATATGCCGCCGCGTGGTAGCGCTTCAAACAGAAGTCTTCTGGTGACGTCACTCGCGCATGCGTAGATACGGCTAACTGGGAAATTAAATTTTGTTATGAAAATAAATAGTCTCTGTGAACCTTACAAGAATAAAAAATTAACGATAAACAAAAATTGCCTAATAAATATGTTGACAATCAATGTATTTATTCGTTAGAGACTAGGCACTGGTCATACATTTCGTGGTTATTTTTGGCCCCGATATATTCAAACTTAAGTTTTCTAAACGTATTTTTGGCTGCTAAATCTTAGCTCATTTAGTTAATTTTTGAAGTGAATACTTCTTATAGGCTCGCTAGGTACACATTTTGACCGGGGAGTGAATCGAGAAAAAACCGACCATCACGCAGTCATACCGAAGGGCAGAAAGAATTGAAGTTTATTTAAAACCAACAAAACATAAATTTAAATGATGAATTTCTAAAGCGTCAGATAAAAAACATTAGCACGTGAATTCTGAGTTACGGTGCTTACTATGATCAAATATTCATTTTATATTTAATATTTTTGTACATTCATTTAAATAATACATCAAGTAATAAATAACAAATAGTTTTAAAATTAAAACCACAACAAAAACGAGCGAAGCGAGCAGGGGGGCGAAGCCCCACTAATATATATATATATATATATATATATATATATATATATATATATACTAGTGGCGAAGATCAAAAATTTATTTCCTGTTCAATCCACAGTAAATATGTTCCAGAAAGAGTTTCCAATGCACCTCAATTTTTTCAGATTTTTAAAATACGTTTTACCAAAATGGTAGGAAGCCATAGATGTCAACCTTTTCAATAAAAATACCCTGAAAGTTGTATATATATATACACACACACATATACACTAGGAGGGTTCCCCCTGCTTGCACCGCTTGCCATCCCCTATTACTTTTAACATTAATTTATAAGATATTTATTTAAATAATTAAAAAATAGGTAATAAATGAAGTGTGTTCCTATATCTATTTTTTCCACACTACCTATGAGGCAAATAGAAAGGCGCGTTTTTTTCTCTGTTTACAGTAATATTATGTCTGAATTTATTTGATTTAAAATTGTGAATTTATATTAATTATTTCATAGAAGTTTGAATAAGGTTACTATGTATTTTATTCGTAAATATTTAATACTTTTAGCATTTTTTATTCAAAATTATATGAGCTTACATGTAAGTTTCATGAAAAAATAGTACATTACGATACGTGTGACTTAAATGGTTCTTTTTTACACGGCGCAGTTAGCACCCGAGCGTAACGAGGGCGCTAAGCGCCGTGTAAAACTGAACCATTTAAGTCAAGAGTATCATATAAAATTTTATAGCACAGATTGATAAAGTCCGCAAGTCTCGCCTATTCGTAACTAAAGGAGTCCTTATTTGCACCGTGAGGTTAGCGCACAAGCGTAGCGAGTGTGATAAACACGGTGCAAAAAAGGACTACTTTAGTCACAGATAGGCGTGACTTAACAGCGGATTTTAGCCACACTGTGCTATAAAAATAGCTTTTTTTATTAATTTTGTAACATTATTTGTAAACAGTGCAACGCGGTGCCTCCCAGCATCTCGATGCGCAACTCCTCGCGACTCCAACGCGCGGATTATTATTTTATTCGCAGATTTCGACGGCAATCGCAGACGTTTGGGAGAACTTTGGGAAAAGGAAAAAATAATCACGCACAAATTAATAGTTTATTGCACCTACAACGCGGTGGCCGTAGCCACCTCTACTTCTCAGGTACGCTCGGACGCCTCGAAGCTCTCGCTTCTGGCGTCGCGACGTATACCTGTCGGTTCACACACACACACACGTGCACGCGCCCCGAAGCTCTCGCTTCTGGCGTCGCGCGATATGCCCGCCGGCTCTCACGCACACACACACTCGAAGGCTCAGCGCCACTCGCTCCGAAAGCGAGGCGCACGAGGCGTTTCTTCTCTCTCTCTCCCGTATGCAACGTCGCGCACGCGTACCGCGACGTCGTCGCACGAGTCAGCGCGGTCCCCCTCCCTACTCTTTCGCACTCACACTCGTAGCGCGCGCTCTCCTACGGCTCGCGCCCGCGGTCCCGGCACGACGATGCTCGAGTCTCGTCGGCGGAGCGCTCGGCTTCCCCCTCTCTCCCTCCTCTCTCTCGCTGGCTCGAACGCGCGCGCGTACCGGCTTTGCCTCGCGTTGGAGGCAAGCCCGACCTGCTGCTACCGAGCAGCGGAGAATTCTCGGACGCCCGATGCTTCTTTCTTTTTCTCTCTCTCTCACACACGCTCGCTCTCTGTTTCGCGTTTCTCTCTCTCTCTCTCTCTCTCTCTCTCTCTCTCTCTCTCTCTCTCT
>QLSS01000597.1:0-11779 GCA_024372645.1 Trichomalopsis sarcophagae | reverse complement strand
CTCTCTCTCTCTCTCTCTCTCTCTCTCTCTCTCTCTCTCTCTCTCTCGCGCGCACGCTGGCTCAACGCCTCGCGTGGTTACGTCGAGGTGTGCGCCCGCACCACACACCGTTCTCTCGTCTCACTCACTCTCTCTCTCTCTCTCTCTCTCTCTCTCTCTCTCTCTCTCTCTCTCTCACGCTCGCGGTTATCTCTCTCTCTCTCTCTCACTCACTCTCTCGGCGGCCTAGTGGCTCGCACCGAGAGGTTCCCGTGGAACTTGAGCATTCTACCTGGTGTTGGAGAGGCGAACACTAGTCGCCTCCCGACGGAAGCCTCGCTGTCCCAGGGGGTGCTGGCTTCCCTCGCTTCCTCTCTCTCTCCCTCTCTCTCTCTCTCTCTCTCTCTCTCTCTCTCTCTCTCTTCCTCTGCCTCGGGGTGGATGACGGGTTGTCCTGGCCCTCGTCCTCGCGTCCTTCCTCGATTGGCCCCTTGCTCTCTTACTCTCTCACTCTCTTTCTCACTATCACTGTCGCGCGCGCGATCACACGTCAACTATTGTCGACGAGGCTCGAGACGTAACTGCCGAGCCGCGCGGCCGCGTACATCGGCCAGCGAATTCCAAGTATTCCCGGGACGCAACTCGCGTCCGAGAACACACGGGCCTCGCCGAAACCGATCGTCTACTCTCTCTCTCTCTCGCCGCGCTAACAACAACAAATCGCGCCGTGCTGCGGCGTGTTTTGTCGCAGTACGGCTCCTTCTCCGACTTTGGCTCGTCGGGAAGGTCTTCGCGCGAAACAATGTATGCTTCGCTCGACTGCGACGTACAACGTCGCAACAGAGTAATGAATACGTATTTGGATTTGTAATCCACAAAATTTAAAATACGTATTCATTAAATTTGTTTTCAAAAGTATAATTTTAAAATCATAAGATGTATTCAATATAATACAGTACCTCATAGAAATCTAAATAAATTGCCTTGTATTTTATTCGTAAATATTTAATACTTTGAGCATTTATTATTCAGTTTTATATGAGTATATAAATATTTTGTGAAATAAGAACTAAGAATTTTATAAAGTATGTGCTATAAAACTTTTTTTTTAAGTATTTTCAACTTTCAATATTGATATATGATGTATAATATTTGCAATATTTAGTAGATAATTTACGTATCTATCATCTTTTTTTCTAAGATTATCAAACAACGAACTTAGATACGTTTCTTGCCTATATTTTATAATATCTTTTAATTTCAGTAAAATTATATTAGGTACCAATGCTAATGACTCAATGTATATAAATTGTTCGTCATTATGCTCATGTTCTTTAATCATAGTATTTAGCTCTATTATTTCGTTTTTTTGTCTTCTTTAATCATATAATTAATATACTTATCGTTCTTCTTGTAAATATCTTGCATCGCCCATGTTATTTACATCAACGTAAGCACCTATTTTTGGATCCCACTCCATTTTAAATAAATTAATTTAAAAAAAAAAGTAAACTCAAATATCTGGAAAAATAGTGAATAAAAATACAATGGAAAATGACAATTTTATAATTTTATCAAAGTTAATTAATTGTTAAAAATGTATTTCTAACCCAGAGTGTCGACGACAAGATCTCCTTGTGCCGCTTCCGCTCCGCGCACCGGTGAGATCGCCGCACCCCCGGATAGATGCACACGTAGCAGCGTGGTTCTTCTGCCCTCTTCTTCTTGAGGTATTCCGCGCGCTGTTGTTCATTGCGGCGGGTACCACTGTTCCTCATGGAGCACACGCGCGAGGCGTGCTTGCGCTCTGCGCGCAGCCTGCTTCTCGAAACGCGCCCTCTCCTCCATGCGTTCGCGCTCTTCGAGGAGCCGGTTAAGGCTCTCTTGCGCCTTGCGCTCCTCTTTCTCGAGCGAGCGGTGACAGTCATTCCTCCGTCGCCGAGCCCCAGCAAGAAGGACCTGCTCCTCCCGCCGATCTTCGATAGGCACTCGAAGCGCGCAAAGAGGTCCAACGCCCAGATCTCCGACTCCTGGATGGTAACCCTCAAGATGCGCAACTCCTTGCGCAGCTCCACCCAGCTGTCGGCGTGCTCTTCGTCGCCGAGAGAGCTCGTCCCTGAGATTGATGGCTTGTGGGTTACACTTCAAGCTTCAGTCTCTTGGCTCGCTGGCTCGTTGTCTGCCGGCGAGTCCTCAGTTGGGCGGTTACTCCTCTCGATCACCGTGGCCGCCGTCTCGTCGAGGTCGTCTTCGGCTACGTTAGCGGCCTTCTCGGTGGCCCAGGCCTCAGCTACCTTCGTGGCCCATTCATCAGCCGCTTGTTCGTCCTCTTCGCGGTCACGGCTCGCCGTCTCGGAGAGAGTCACCAGCTCCGAGAAGGCTTGTAGTACCACGTCAGAGTACTGGTTCCATCTTTGGCTCTTCGGGTAAGAGAAGGAAAGAGAAAGGCGATGACTATGGTAATGAAAGCTAGCTATCGAAAATACAAACAATCATGCGTTCATACTCACGCGGCGCGATTTATAGCACGCATCTTTCGGGGTGATGTTTCCGCCTTATCACTAACTTTCGCCTTAACTGAGCCCTTCGGTCGGTCGGGCTTGCGCTTGACAATTCACTGTTCTTCCGGCGGCTCGCTTGCCGTTACAACCTTTCGCGGTTTTCCGTGCGGACGGCGAGGAGGTTCCCCTGAGCCGCTCCTACTGAGTATTTCGCTGCTCTGTCGCCGCACGCACCTGCTGGAGCAGTTACACGCTTTCTCGATTTTACCGCCTTTGCCGGTTAGCTCGAACGTATTCGAGCCGACCTGTGCGATGATGGTGTACGGGCCTACATACGGTAAAGATAGTTTCTCCGCTATTCCGCCACTGGCTGAAGTAGATAGGCTATAGGCATACCAAAACATAGGCATACTAAAACACCCTCTCTCCTCTCAGTGTTTTAGTACCCGATGAGAGAGTGGGGATAATTTTTCCTCTCTCTCTATTATGTTTTGGAATGCCTATAACGTTCTCTACTTTTTTTAAATTTTTTTTTATTTTTTATTTTATTTTACAGTTTATGCTGATAGAACAATTTTATGAGTTTGACGTTGTGCAATGCACAGGTCGTCTTATAGCTTGGATTATGATTTGTGCATACAGTGACGCACTTAAAAGATGGTTTTGACGGATAGCCATACTGTTCAATATTGTGAACAGGAAATTTGAATCGTTGAAGCCATTTCTGTTTTAATGCACCCATTACAAAAATTTTTGATGCATCATGTAAAGCGTCACGAAGCAAGTTTCCGATTTGAGAGTAGTCATGTGCGTCCGTTTTCCACCTGATGCCATGATAATTATGTTTGAGCCATTTGTTTTCCCTTTGCATTTTGTCTGAGAGTTTTTTCCATGAGAAGGGATTTTTGAATGTTAGAACAATAGGATCTGCACTATTTTCCTCGAGAGGTATGATTGCTAATTCCTTTAGAATATAATCTTCTTCGGTTTGCTTGAAACCAGTCATATCTACTGCATATTCCATTTTCCGGTGCAGCCTAGACGAGCTTCTTGACATTTCCACTGAAAGGATTGTACTGAACGATGCGATCGTGTAAGATTAGGCAGTATGCTGAAGTGTTAGCAGGAAAATCTTTTTTAGCCTCAAACTCCAGACGTACATCGACAGGAGCGCTCTTGAGAGATTCGTTTTGTCGTGAACAGTCAATAACTATGAGTGGTTCATTCTTGATGAACATAGGCTTTGTCAGCAATGGCTGCGGATCTCTTCCATAGTATGATTTTTGCAAATTAGCATACATATCATAGAGAATTGCATACTGATTGTTATATATGTCGAGATTCATATTGTTGTATGGATAATATTGTGAATTTAAGAAAAGTTTCACATTACTTATCTCACAATGATCAAATCTACTGGCATTTGCAGTTCTTGCAGCTTTTCTCTTTGTTTGTAGTCCGAGAATTACAAAACGAGGTTTCTCCAATTGATTTGAAGTTTTCACTGTCCAGACGTGTTTATTCATGCTTGGAAGAAGAGGATATTCAAATATCTCCCAAGAACGAAAACACATAGAGATGGGGTTATCCTTACCAATGAAATTCAATAGCTGGATTTTTTGTTTATCTGATGCAATAACATATGGCATTAACCATTCTATCTTTGTTATTTTTACTTCACAATCTTCATAAGTAGTTACGCCAGATGATGTAGTTCCATTCTGGATTATTGCATTTAAGTCGCTTCTCGATCTTGTAAGTATGAGCTCATGCTTCATATTAACTATAATTTTTTTATAGTCTTCTGCAAAGCCCAAGATCATACTCAGCGGAATCGCTACGTCAAAGTTTCCCTTTTCATCGACAAACGTTTTGGTATCTTCTTCATCACCAAGCCAGCCTGCGTTTTCTAGCATGTTATTCTGATTCGAGTTAAATGAAGTCCATCCTTTCATAACACTGCTCAGACCGACATTTTTACTTTTATCTATCTCCACAGCATTAATCTCATAACGAATTTCATCAAACAGATGACAAATGCCATTGTTCACGAATTTAGTTTTAGTTGGTACTGTTAAACCATCTTTTAGTTTCAATTTTCCACATACATGGATAGAACTACGCGATGGTAAGAGGCATAGATCTTGATGTTGTATAGAAATACGAATTTCATCACTATTATCAAAGCTTAATGATGAGTATGGTTGATGGGCGTGTACCTCGTAATGAGCAATAGACTCATCGAAGACGACACCTGATTGAATGCTTAGAATTTCGTCCACTTTTCTGGAAGCAACAAAGAATTATACACGTGAATTTTTTCCACGAACTTGCGATACAAGAGAAGAAAATATGACATACGTGGAATAGACGAGACTTGGCAGGCTGATCTTGTAGAAATGTTACCATATTCTAAAGAGAATGAAGGTTTTCATTACTTACTCACTGTCATAGATATATTTTCAAAGTATGCATGGGCCGTTCCAGTCAAGTCAAAGAGTGGTAACGATGTTACTACAGCTATGAAGTCAATACTGAAAGAAGGACGAGTACCGATGAATCTACAAACTGACCAAGGAAAAGAATTTTACAATTCAATTTTTCAAAAACTTATGAAAAAGCACAATATACACTTATACTCTTCGCATAGTAATCTTCATGCAAGTATATGCGAACGATTCAATAGAACATTAAAAAATGCAATGTGGACAGAATTCAGCAAACAAGGAAGCTATAAATGGTTGGATATTCTACCTAACTTGCTCAAAGCATACAATTCGATAAAACATCGGACAACAGGAATCGAGCCTGAAAATGTTACACTGGCAAATGAGCGAGAAGTCAAGAGACGTTTTCCAAATGAAAAGTCGCCAGTGAAAAAACCGAAATTTAAAGTAGGAGATAAAGTACGAATAAGTAGGATAAAAAATGTTTTTGAAAAAGGTTATACGCCCAACCGGTCAACGGAAATTTTCACAATAACGCGAGTTGCAAAAACGGATCCAGTAACTTACCACCTCAAAGATTATTATGATAAATCCGTCTCTGGTGGCTTTTATGAAACAGAAATTCATAAAACTATGTATCCGGAAATTTATTTAGTAGAAAAAGAAAAGTGGTAAACGCGTATATGTTAAATGGTTAGGATTTAGTAACAAGCATAATAGTTGGATAGATAAAAATGAGATTGTATGAATTATTGAAGGTTCAAATAAATAAGAAAGCAATTGTTATTATATTTAATAATGTATTTATTCATGTAAATTGAACACAAGTTTGAAGAAATAAATAAATAGTATTTAACAATTATCAGTCTTTGTATTTCATTATTTTAGCATGTGGTGAACTTGAAAGAAGTTCCACCCTGATATGTTATAAATAAACTAAGTTTATTTGCCGTGTTAGAGAGATTATTGAAAAATTCTTGATCTTTCAAGATTGCTGATGAGATCTTCCCAGGCAGAAATATTTGAAAGCTGTCATCGATCTCAGCCACGATCTTTGTGCCGAATCTCGTCTTTACTTCCTTGAGTGCAGTCACTATGTACCCATGATCTTTTTCCAAATCCGTGACTTTCTTCTTAGGCAAGAACTCACGCTCAGCAATCTTGTTGAGTGCAGATAGATCCATTCTGAAATGTAAAAAATAAGAATTTGTGTTAGAGAAAAGATTTTCTTTGAGAACAATAAAAATAGTGAAAATCAGCTAAGAACTTACTTGGAAATGTTAAGTGAGTCTTGGTTTCTTCTCCAAAGGAAGGTAATTTTCAAGCTCGACTGCTCGAATGTGCTCTTCACCGTGGTGCGTCGGTTCATATAGCCCATTCCCCACCATGATGTCTGCCTCTTCCATCGCCTCTTGTAGAATATCCCTTCTATCGGAAGATGCCTCCTCCATCGATGAATTCCATTCATGCATTAGCTCCTTACAAACATCGTATTCGATAATGATTTGTTCACCTGTATCGTCATAAAGTGTCATCCCCACTCGTGCTGCACTGTTTTCATTGGTCACTTCGTTCCCCCTCTCCATTGCTCTCTCGCTTTCTTCTTCAGTATTGGTCGCTTCATACCCCTTCTCTATCTCCCCCACTCTTTCTTCTCTTGTATCAGCTATTTTTTCATTCCCCTCCATTTGAATTACAGCCAGCGCCACCTGTTCCTCAATAATTCAGTAATGACCCCAAGGCAAAGTGTCTGTGCTATGAGGTAATAAGTATCTTTTATCATCATGCGGACTTAGTGCTATTTTATTCTGTTTTTCAGTATGCACTACATGCAATTTAGAACGAATGTTGCACTGCTTACGTTTAACAATAATTTGTTCTTCAAGACATTTTCGATAATCTTCGAACGTGATTGTTTTCTTCACAACACTCGATTTTATGCCTTTGGCTTTCTTCACAGTCTCAGATCCATCTATTAAAATACTATACATTTTGCTACGTAAACCAATAAATTCCGTCATAATCTTGCCACAGCATTCATCTTTCATTAATCCAGGCACTTTTTTATTGACACGCGGGATTCCAAATTGATTGTTCTCTTTGTAATCAGAAATATCAAATTTGTGCAAGTCTTCTTTCATTATTTTATACATATCCACGTCAACAACTTCATATATCAGACTATCTGTGTCGGTGTAAAGGAGTTTACATTTTTCCCCAAGTTGTCGCTTCATATATGAATAATGAAAATCGTATAACAATGTTTTAGACAAATCGAGAATGCTGAGACCAACGTATATTGGTTTTTTAATTGTAATACTTGTTCTCTTTAGCTGTATAGCAACCAAATTTTCATCAAAGATAGCACAACTATGGAAATTTGGTTGAGCTATACGTGCTTCTGCTCCATATCGACCAGTGAATTTATTCACTAATCGCACATCAACGCGAGATCGTTCTCGCTCGATGCACTTACCATATACTGCATTAATTAATAACTTGTAGAAAAGCTTTTCAAACTCATTCTTGGCCTGCTTTCTCTTCTCTGTATTAAATTCAACATATGGTTTGAGCCAAAGCTTCTGCTCAAAACTCAGAATCCTATGCACTTTTTTTAGTTGAAGTCCATTATCTAATACCTGTTTTAACGCAAGATAATGAATGACATACCTTTTCTTATCATTCAAAGTAGTCAACAGTTTCTTTTGCTTTGAGCCAGGGGGTGTATGATGCTCTTCACAAAAAGGCAAATCTTGATGATCATCATGTATTTCTTCAGGATACTCTAAATCTACTTCAGCAAAGTAGCCTGTATCAGAGTCTGGTGGTGCATTGAAAAAATTTGAATTCGTTTCATATTCGATCCATTTAAATTTTCCCACTGGTAAATATTGCACCATGGCCCATCCATAAAGATTATTAATATCAAATTATAAGAGTGTCTTCGTTTTCTGATTCTTATCGTATGATGGTCCCATGTACGTATTGTTCGCCTTAGCATACCGATTGCAACATTGACTTATTCCTCCTCGAATACCTGCTTCAATAAACATCATCATATCTATATCTGTAAGAAGCTCCAATTCCACTTTTGTCATTTTTAGAGCTGCTGAAAATGTGAGACCTGGAGCCGTGTAAAAGTGTGCAGGACATAAACTATACGCTTTCAGAGATGTCTTTCGAAAACTTTCGAAGACGTCAGCTAATAATAAAACATCTGTTTTCAAGTACAAATCTGAATATTCACCCAAAGTTTTTATAGTAAACATATTCCATACTGTAACAGCATGGTGATAGTCTTCGTCAATAATATGAGAATCTGTTAGTTTATTGTAAAACTCATTCTTCTCTGGCAGTTTTGTAGTCATCAACTTGTCCAATCCATCTACGAAATCATATGGAAATATACCTTTTCGTCTAAGAAGATTGATTTGCTCATCTGTAAATCCATCATTTTTAAACTCATTCACTGCTATCGGCACGGTTTCCAAATATGATGCAAGCTTTTCCAACGATGATGGTAAAAACGTCATGAATCTATAAATCTAAAACTGATGTCACAGTCATCTATATACTTCGTAAATGAAATATATTTTTCTTTGTTTTGAGGTATCAGAGATACTCGTCCCTTCATTATTGTAGAAGTAGCAATCTCTTTCAAAATGAAGTGTGTATCATAATTGAGGTTATGAAAGATAACCGGCACAAACCTCGAATCCTTGTAATTTAAATTGCATGAATTGTGAGCTGCACCTCTGAAACTAAATAGAAAAAAAGTCTTACATGCTGTACAGCATTTAAGTCAAATATTTGTATACATTAAAACCTGTTAGATGACAATGGTCTCGTACTGCGAGTTCTTCACTTTTGATAGGCTTTCGGCATATATGGCAAACAATTGACTTCCGAAAAGATAATTCTTCTAGATCTGTAAGTCTCATTGGTTTTGGATTTTTGTAGAGTAGATCAATCTTTTCACTAATTCCTTTCAGTTCTCGAACAAACCATTTTGCCGGTGTCTCTTCATCTTCATTTTCTTGTCTGTATGATTTATAAACAGATAAACTATCATCAAAGCTGCACTTTATATAATAGCCTATGCTATATGCTTCATGGAGCTGAAAAGCATTTTCATTTTCAGTAGGCTTTAACAAACATTCAAAATCTGCATAAATAACAAAAGGAACTTTTTCACTTTTATTGTAATATTCAAATTTAAGAATGTTATTCTTAAAGTCAGGCAAATTAATTCGACATTTATTTAAATTTTTGCAATTATTTTCGTGCATTTCCAGCCTTTCTTCACAGTAAAATATTTGTAAACACCTTTCGCAGTGGTATAATTTTACATGAGATTTACTTAATTGAGTGCTTAAAAGTCGAGACAGATATTTAATCCAAACGTAGTGGTATTCAGACAAGCTTCCGCCATCATCATGATTATTTTCTTCATTTTCATCTATGTAAAAGTCTTGAATGAGGAGTAGATTAACATGTTTTTCTTTCTTTTCTTTTGTAATATGGCATGGCGATACTTCAAACTTTGCATTGTACGTTTTTAATATGTATACATTTATTGAAATATCATTTAATTTTTCGAATTTCGGAACATCTTTGAGTTTTACTGGAAATTCTATATCCCCAAAGTTCAGCTCGTTCTCATACAAACGATATTGATTAATTCTATTGGGATTAGTTTCACTAGGATACAATGCTGAAAGTATAGCATACTTGAAACATTGATTATCATTATTACGAACATTAACACATGCCTTTTTCTTTTCTATAAACTTTGGAAGTGGAATGAAGGAACTCCCCTTGATTGGAGAATATTTTTTCATGTTGATACACAAACTGATAATACTCGTCAGGGTCCAGCCAGAATCTTTCTTCTGGGATTCTTCAAGCTGGGTGAGAATAGGTTCTTTGATATGATCCTTGAACCATTCTTCCAAATTCGTTGACATGAATGCTGTAACACTTTCACTTGTAAAATATTTAATGTCTGTCGTTTCCTCACCATTTTTTTGCATAGAAAATTCTGCGATAAAGTCAGAATTTATTTTCACAGCGTTATATTCCTTCAAGCAATCTTCTACTTTAACCTTGAAGAGCTTTTGCGCATCGTTCAAAAAACTTAGAATGTCTACATGCTTTATGTTTACAACTACACCTGTTCTAATTTGATTTTGAAACGCTGATTCTACGTCTCGCCACTCAACTCTAGCTTCAGTTGCTTCTGATTGTAGACCACCTCCTTGCTGAAGATGTTGTTCGAGTTGAACTTGCACACATGAAAGATGTGTCATACAAGTTTGATATTTCTGCTTTCCTCCTCTTGCAAGATTAGCTTTGTCAATTTTTTCGTTCAATTCCTTTATTGTGGAATTGCACATGTCCAGCCAATAATGAATATCATTATTGCTCATTTCATGTATATTTCGCAAAGTATCACGCACTACTTCAACGAGGCGTTCAAAAAGTTGAAATGAAGCCATATTTACTTTTTTCACTTATCACTCACGAAACAGAATTATATAAAGAACTAGTTTCGTGTACTGTAGTAGACGAAGTCTGCTCCTCAGGAGAAGGGATATTTTTTTTTTAGAAGGGATGGATTTTCTATCTTTGCTCCAATGAGAAGTGGTCATCTTCGACATTGAAAAGCTGAGGAGCAAGTCATGACGAGGAGAAGGGATATTTTCTTGGGAGGGGATGAATTTTCTATTTTAGACCAATGAGGTCTATGCTTCTTTTTGACAACCAATTGTGTGACAACCAAGGTGAAGTTTCTTCTTATATAAGCAGGATGACAAAATTCATCTGTTCATTTACAATAAATTCGTCTTATAGAACTAACTGTACGAAGCTGCAAAATGACTGCAATGTGTGAATACAAAAAGATGTTTCAAAATACCATACTGAAATATCCGGAAGAAAATATTTATATTGTTGACATACAAGGATTTCAAAGAATTGCTGCAGATACTTTCATTTTCAAGGAAATTAGTTTTCTCAACATAAGAAAATTAGCTTTACCAACTGCTTACCTCTTCAAGTCTCCAATGCCGTGGGAACAACTTACTGAGGAAGAAAAATGTATGATACTTTGGCTAGAAAAAAGTCACCATGGAATTGAATGGAATTCTGGTAAAATTCCATACCATCGACTTCAACATGTCTTACAAATCTTTACACGAGATGTTAAAAAGATATTCGTTAAGGGAGAACAGAAAAAACTGTGGTTGAAAAATTATTTACCGAATACGTAAGTATTTATACATTCCTTCAGTTTTTTCATGCTTTTAATACTTCAATTTATCCAACATTATTTTTTTTTTCAGTCTAATATGTAATGTCGAAGATCTTCGATGCCCTCCGCTCGAGAATATAAAAAGTAATAAAAATTATTTTTGCTTGCACCATCATCTTTCTATTAGAAGAAAACCGTCGTGTGCCGTCCACAATGCTCTTTCAATAAGAGCATGGTTATTAAATTATCTGTCTGAAAAATTTAGTCAAGACGAAGTTGATAATTATTGAAATGTACTATGAAATAAAAATTATTGAATAAAAATGATTTATTATTAATTTGTCAATTTATTTATTTACTTAGACTAAAATGAAGACAAAGAACAGAGTAATTCAATTTAAAAATCATACCTATATTTTTCTAAAATATTTTACAATTTTTTTCATGATAATTATTGAAAAAAAAAAAAATATTGAAATTTGTCAATTTATTTATTTACTTAGACTAAAATGAAGACAAAGAACAGAGTAATTCAATTTAAAAATCATACCTATATTTTTCTAAAATATTTTACAATTTTTTTCATGATAATTATTGAA
>QLSS01000596.1:38524-57163 GCA_024372645.1 Trichomalopsis sarcophagae | reverse complement strand
ACCGTATTTTGAAAGCACGTCCCATCCTAAGATTCCATCGGTATCAATGGGAAATTCGTCAGGAACCACGTGCACGTCGCACTCTAGTCCCTCTAAACTCATATTTGTCCTACCTAGGCTTAGGCACTCGCCTGGCGTGACTCCGTTAATGGCAATTACATATTGTTTATCAATTATTGTCCTATCAGTGACATTACTCGCTTTAATCAACGTAACATCGGCTCCACTATCCACATAGAAACGTGCTTTCCTTCCTTCTAATTTTTCGCTCGCAAGCTCTACGATCGGTGGTTTACGTCCCGCTGTAGTAAATCTTATTAAGTACTTCCGATTATTAACTTTCTCCTGCACATTGACTTCTTTATCCTGTTTCGACTGTTCTTTTAACTTATTAAATTGTACGGCTATCTCTTTTATTTGCTTTTTTGAATCTTCAATTTTCTCTTGCTTCTTATTGATTGGCCCCTCTACTTTATTTTCTTGTGTTTGCGTCGGTTTCGGATTCGGTGTTTTATTGCTTATTGATTGCTCGATACCCCCGACTGGTAACGAGCATCCTGGTAGTTTAAAGAATCTCCGGGCTGATTTCTGGCATTTCTGTTATCTTGTCTGTTACGGTCATTGTTACGATTGCCGTTGTTCTGATCATTGTAACGAGTGCTATTATTCTTGCCTCTACCGTCGTTGCGCCTATTGTCAAATCCTCTGTCGTTTCGCCGACTATCAAAATCCAGGTTGTATCGACGATTTTCAAACCCACGATCATTACGCCTGTTGTCGTATCCCCCGTTTTCGCGCCGATTATAGTTTCGATTGTCGTCTCTGTCGTTGTTGTACCTATTATTATTGCTATAATTCCTGTCATTGTCTCGATTATTGTACCCATTATCGTTGTTATAGTTTCTATTACCGTCTTGATTATTGTACCCGTTACTGTTGTTATAGTTTCTATTGTCCCCACCGTTACGTTCCCCTGAATATCTGCGCACGTTGTTCTTTCGATAAGCGCCGTTTTGCTTTCCGTTATTTTCTTGGAGAGCGCTATTATTTTGCGTTCCGTTGTTTGCTTGCGGTGCAGGTATGACGTACGGCATCGGGGCTGGGGTGGGTATGGGGAAGGGAGTATATACTACTGGTTGAGCAGCGGTAACGGGTGCTGACGCTAGCTGTTCAAGTTTTTCTTTACTGAGACGTCCGTTATTTATCGCGTTTTCTAACGAGAAGCATTCAACGTAGGTATGGTCCGGTATGTTACAATATCGACATTTCTTTTCCTTGCAGTCTTTCTCTAAGTGGCCCTGTTGCCGACAATTGTTACAAACGCTCATACCCGTAGTATACCTCACGGCTTCGCTGGCTGTTGGCGTGGCCTTCGGTTCGTATGCTGCCTTTGCGATTTTCATAAGCTCGGCTACCCACGACGGAATTTTAGTGCTGTCTTCGCGAATTGGATCCAGTTGCTGACTGTATGCGCGGCGCGCGCTAGTACGGTGTTCGAATGCTACGGCCTCTGTAATGGCTTCTCTGAGACACAGTGGGTTTTTTTAACGAACTTGGTGTTGCAATTCCCCGTTTAGACCGAATAAAAATTGTTCGAGGGCCTCCTTATCGGTGTTATTTTTATAAGTGGCTCTCTCCCAGTCGCGGCTCGCGTCGTAGATGTTTAACAATCGGTGGTGCAATGTTGAACGCGTAGTCCGTAGTCTCCGGCACTTTCTCCTGCGTATTGGCGAATTATTTTAAGGTCAGCTAAAACTTTGTCCGCTCCGCCAACGCCGCTGTACTGCGTAGTTAAATCGGCTAGCAACCGCCCCACGGTGTCGTATTGCGTCAGGCGCGAAGTGTAGCCGTCAGCAGCGCGTCCCCGAAACTTCAATGCCAACGAGTTGAGTACCCAGCGTTCGGAGTCCGGGCCGAATTCATGAATCACGTCGCGAACTGCGCGACAGAATAGTGCAAGCTTGTCTGGATTTCCGTCGTAGTGAGGGATTGTGTTTAGTGCTTGGTGTGGCTAGAACATCCAGCCCCCGTCTCGAGAGCGGTCTCTATGTTGTTGTACAGGTTGTGGGTGTCGGATTATTGGGTCAGAAGTCGGTTTTAAATTTAAATCCTCGTGTACCTTATCCTCCATGCGTTTTTTGAATTGTTCGTATTGTTCTATAAAATCGGAGTCTCCCGGTCGCGCCGTAGGTTGTAGTTCTGTGTCAAGCTTGTCGAAGAAATTACCAATCGAAGGTAACACGTGATTTTTAGAATCGGGTACTTCGCCTAACAACGATCGGTTAAGACGTCTATCGGCGGGTAGCTGTTCAGTGAAGGTTAATCCTCGGTGTTCGATATAACGTACGTCGTCTGTGTTGTTTCGTGTGTCGATCCAGCTTATTCTGTCGTTTCGAGCTGAGGCAAGGATTGGTTTTTTGTCATCGGTGTCATTTACTGTGTCTAGCGCGACGGGGCTTAGCTCTATACTCATGTTACGTCGAATAGTTGGGTCTCGGTTTGTAACGCAGTCGTCTGATATTCCTTCCTTGATATCGAGCATGAGTGGGTTATTTTCGTTAAATGTTTTACACTTGGGAATCGTTCCGTTATTATATATCGTGTGGAGGTTAGATTGTAGCGACGTCTTGTCATTTATTCCCGAAAGTTCTAATTTGCCTCGGACTTGCAGGAGGTGTTCTTTCGCGATCTTTAGCAATTGTAATTTATCGGTTGGCTTCAACTGTCCTTGCTGTAATATTCCCTGTATGTGACTTATCGCGGTGTCGATCATTCCCTTCGACGGATGATCCATAGCCACGTCCGCGAGTTGCAATGCGATTGTTAGTCGGGTGTGCAGAAGGAGCGCCGGTTCTGCTTACGTCTCGAATTCTTGCAAGCGTCTTTGAAACGTGACGTATGAATGTGTTCTGTGTTTCGAGATCATTATTTTCGTTGAAGTTTGATATTTTATAATCAGACGGATTTGATTCTGCCATGTTTCGTATTTTGTCACGGTATCAAAGACCACGGAATTTTTTTTTTTTTTATACTTCGGAGCGGTTTAAGTTAGTTGTTAGTTATCCGAATTGGAAGAGTTCTCACTGGTGTTAATCCCAGGGTATAATTGTTAGTTTCTATTAATATTTACTTGACTTACCTTAAGGTGGCTGCGATGACGAGTACACAGGCAAAGTTCATCCTTCCTTCCTGTCTATTGGATTGGAATGGTAACCGAGTAATCTAGTTCTATCGCGTGTTGAAATACGCCCGTATAATTTGCGAACAAAACCCCACACTTAGCGCCAGAAAATGTTACGTGTGAGGGTCGATAGTTTTGTTCTCCGTGAGGTGTTAAGCTCACGGTTGCTGCGAAATTATCGGGGTAATGAAAGAACACGAGAGATTATCGGTGAATGTGTCTATTTATTAATCGTGACTCACAATGAATTAATTGTATAAAAGAGAGAAACTCGTGTTTAAGGTGATCTCGGAGGATGTGCGCTCTAAATGTACGATCCTATCTGTCGTTTCCGAGTCAAAAACTACCTGTCTAATGCTGGATCGTGGGTGGCGGAATCGGGGCGAGCGTCGGTATGCACCCCCTTTTATAGAATCCCCGGGTGGCGTGATTCCTACCCGCGCGGTTATCCGAAATCGTGGAAGGGAGGTTATGCTGAGTCGAAAGAAACGGGCTTCGGGGTGAGTCCGAGCTGTTGCTATGCGCGGATTTGGCGACTTGTGCATAGATTGCATTATAACTAGCAACGCTATCCACGTGTGAGTATTCACACGTGACACTATATAAAATCACTAAAGAAAATTTTCTACAACTGTATGATACCACTGACAAACAAAAAGACGTACTATTCGTACTTTCCGGGATCGAACTAGAATACCCACAAAACTCACTCACTGCCGAAAAAATAAAACAGGCAGCTGAGGTAAACACTCGATGAAAACAATCTAAAAAAAGAACATACTGATTCGCACATATTGTCAACAACTTTTATGAGTGAAAGACATTTATCTGTGGAATTATCATTGAATGTACGATAACATTCATTAAACTAATGAATGCATATAAAATTCCCTTTCAATAACAACGTGTTCTTTAATTGCAAATGAAGTTCGAGTATTAATATTCTTTTATGTATTTTTACCAATAACAAAAATTATCATAGTAATATAATAATAATAATAATAAGAAGAAGAAGAATAAGCATAATTGCAATAGCAATAATAACAGTAATACTGATAATAGCAATGATAATGAAAAATAATAATAATCATTAGAATAATATTTATTATTAAATTTAGATTTTTTGGTTGGGTACCTTTCCTTGTAACATAAATTTCAATTAGACATGAATAATGATGCGCAACAATCAACTACTAAGTATGGCACAACATTAGATCCAGTATTTTCAACATTTTTATATAAAATCGTTTCTAAAACATTTATACCATACTTTAGTTACCACAAACCAATTGTTTCTTTTATTGAATTAAAAAATGAAGATTGTAATTCTACGATAGATAAATAAAGTTTGTGAGAAATAAAATAATGTACGAATAACGATAAACATATATTTATTATTTCACCTATATAAAAAAACGAAGTCTACAACACACCCAATTCAGTATTCACTTCTATCGGCTGTCCCCATTATTTTAGTGAAATGTTGATTTGAAAAATGTAATATATTATATTTGATCATATTTGTAAGAATCACCGAATACTTGTGAAGATGTTGAGAGTGCGCGCAGCGAGTGTCACCGGACCAGAAGAAGAGAACAAAGGGTAAGAAAGAAATACTATAAGACCGGAAGAGGTCAGAAAATAGTAGATGCCCGCGGACAATAAACGAAGGACGCTAAGAGGAAGCTTAAAAAGACAATCCGCGAAAACAAGCGACGGTGCCTTAAAGAACTACAGGATGAGGTCCAACAGAACTCTTGGTGTTGACCTTAAAAAATAGTAATAAAGAAGATTAAAGGAAGCTACGTATTCCCTCCAAAATGCCCGGCACTATCATACCGGGTAGTGACCATACTGTTCCTCAGGCAACTGGAAGAGCCAAGTATTATCGCAAGATGTGCGAATGAAGAGGCTGTTCTACCGATCACAATTAAGTCATTGTTAGCTGCCTGCAGAAGGGTAGGAAACAACAAGGCCCAAGGGCCGGATGGCATTCCCAATATTGCATTGAAGCATGCCATCGATGCTCATCCAGAGGTCTTCGTAGAGTTGTACAATGCATGTCTAGAAGAGCGAACATTCCTTACAAACTGGAAGAAACAGCGTCTCATGCTTCTGACAAAAGAAAAGAAGCCACGCCAGGATTCCTTATCATACAGACCGCTCGTCATGTTGGACACCCCGGGTAAGATCCTGGAACACATAATCTGCGTCAGAATGGATCATTTTATAGAAGGAAAAGGAGGATTAGCGGAACACCAATATAGCTTTAGAAAGAATCGTTTAACCCTGGACGCAGTTAGCTTAGTGATTGACACTGCGCAAACAGCGATAGGGGGGAAAAGATGGAAGGGAGGAAAAAAGAAGTACTGCGCCATAGTTATTTTGGATGTCAAGGGTCAGTGCTTGGCCCACCGTCGTGGAACAGCATGTACGATAGGGTACTAAGACTACAATTACCTAAAGGAGCTACAGTCGTGGGCTTCGCTGACGACACAGCAATAGTGGGATTTGCGAAACGTAAAAAAGAGGTGACAAAAATAGCGGAAGAGGCGACCTGTACATACACAAATGGCTAACGGAGACGGGTCTGCAACTAGCCAGTTACAAAACAGAAGTTCTTATCTCTAGTAGGAAGAAGACGGAGGAAATTAAACTGACGGTAGATGGACGAGATAGCTTCTCAATCAACCATCAAGTACTTGGGCATCACCATCGATGCAAGACTAACTTTCAAACAACATTTGGATATATAGTCAGCGATAAAGCAGCAAAAGTCTACAAGCTGCAGTGTAAAACATGCTATTTTTTTGAGTACCGCATGATTCAGACTAAACGGATCGATGAATTTTACCAAACCAAGGCTTGTTTTGTTCATTAGACATCTCTCTAAGGAGTGAATGTGGAATTTTGTAAAATACTGAAAGCGTATAATTATAGCTTCTTAAAGCCCAAATTTTTGTATTTTTTTTATATTTTATTGAAATTTTTAACTGAAGAGGTTAATGATAATAAAATAGTATTTGAAAATTAAAAATTCTAAAACTAGACTTCTAGACCGAGTGAACTACCTTAAACCAATTTCACAATTTTACTTTAAAAAAAAATTCAAGTTTCGAGGATGAAAGTAGGAATAATGATGATTCAAATAAGATACATACGAAAAATATCGTATATTATAAAATATTAAATTAATAATAAACTAATCAAATATGTCAGTTATTGAGAAAAGATGTGAATGGATTCACGGCACACAGATACCTTAAGTATACTTTTATATAATAGTAGAATTAAGTATATATAAATTAATAATAAACAAATAAACTATCTCCCATTTTAGATGTATATGGGCAACATGTAAATAATGCGCTATGAATTATAAATAATAATAAATAATAAAATATGTCAGTTGTTGAGAAAAAATATAAATGGCTTTACGTCACACAGGACAATTTAAATAACCCAACATTTTCATGGCCCAAAATTATATCCGCCTCATAGATAATGTCTAGGTGTCAGGGTAACTCCTAAATGTTAAATTATTGAGAAATAATGCAAATGGCTTCACAGCACACAGGTACATTGAGCACTTTAATATAATAGGAGAAGTACAAGTAGATTGTTGGACTTTGTGCAAAAACAAGTAGGAAGAATGTTTTGATACCTTTTTAGTGGAAAAATTGTATTTTTAGAAAATGTCCGTACGGATTTACGTGTGTTTGCAGAGGAAAAAAAACACGATAAAATGAAAAAAGTCGTTTTACTGTAGCGCACAATAACTGGAGTGAAAAATCAACTGTATAAATGAAAACTGCATAACTTGGATTTCAGTTTAATAATTATAGCAATGCGAAAGAAGGAGAGGGATAGAGAATTATATATGTGTATGTGATTGATTAGAAATAATTTTATCTATAAAACGAAAAAGTAAAAACTCTATAGAATTATACATGAAGTAAAAACAATTTTGATATCAAAGCAATGCATAATGTTGAAGGAAGCTACGTGCCAAGGAATTGGCAGCGGTTTTTCTACGTTCATATGCATGAAACTGTAGTTTTATATCCTAGTTTTATAACCTAATTACAAAACAAGCATTTAAACAAGAGAAAAATGAAAAAACGTTATCATTTCTATCTACACTGAGAAAAAAGATGCAATAAAAATTAAAATAACTTAAATAAAAATTACTATAATCTTGAGTAGTTGCGGGACATACTTGCACTGTTATAAAAATTACTATATTGTATAGTAAAATTGTTGGAAGGCTGTTGTGAGTAGGACGAAATAAATCAACACTAAAACTGAATTATCAATGCACCGAAGCTTTATTCTTAACAAAGAAACGTCTCTCCTTGCTTACAGCGGGCGCTCTCTTTGAGTGCATATGCGATACTGCTCGGCGGAGAGCCGCGACTCTCCCTCCCGAAGCAAACGCTGGCGTCGCGCATGCGCGGCGGCCAGAGGCCCTAGCGTTGAGCTGGACGTTGAGCAAAGTGCTGCCAATTCCAACAAAAATTTAAGTTAGATAAAATTTGTTATATTCTATAACAATTTTTATTATTGTAACGCCCCGTAAAGCTCCGCTTTAAAAAATTAATAAAATTAAAATAAAACTAAAATTTATATAAATACATTTTTAGAATGTACGCGAGTATCGCGCTTCCCCACTGTCGGCTAAACCCGCGCTACAGCTGACAGCGCAACTACAGCAGCGCCACGAGTCAGCAAGCGGCGAGTATTAGCAGAAAGCAGCAGCGAAAGAGTAGGAGAAGCGGCAAAGCGTGCGTGTATATATGTATACGCAACGTGCGCACATGATAGTTAATTGTATGATTTGATTTTGTATATAGATGTGAATTTAAGTGTGAATGTATGAATGTGAAAGTAAATTAGGCGGCGCGATCCCCGCTCTCTCCCAGGCCTATATAAGAACCTGCACGGCCAGTCGGAAGGCACTAGCTTTAGCGCAATTTAAGCGCCTAGTCAAAACTCCTGAGCAACTTATGCCTGGAAGTTAAACACTTAGAATATTTTTAAATATTTCTATACTTATAAAATTTCAAGATAGGCAACGATATCGCATAATAACGCGTATCCGTCCTATACTTGTAAAATTTTCAAATTCATGATAAAACTAACTTAGAAAAATTTCGTTACCGTATTTAAACTTATAAAATTTTCAAACACGAGCTATCAGATAACGCAAGCTTAAGCGTATCTGCATAAGATCTCTTCTTGAAATATTACGCTTTAATCAGATAACGCAACTTAAACGTGTATCTGTTTCTTTATTTTTGTAAAAATCAAAATGGATTTACTTTTTTGGATTTATGTGATGTTATAGAATATATGCAATATTTTTGCAATATTCTATAAAATATAATTATTTGAATATATATACTTTTTGTTATAAAGAACAAAAATCTTTTTATTTGCAAAGGAATCCTCACTACCTGGTATCCCGGACCTGAACAACTATAGTTATCAAATCATTATAAAAATAATAAACAAAATTTATTATTAGAATCTGTTGTCAAAATTACGACACAGATTAAGTAAATGTTCACTACTTTTCTATAATAAAGTTATTCGCAGGACCGAGAAGAGTCGTGACCGTTTCATTATAATGCATAACAATTTTTATTTTGATGATTTGTATTAAAATGAAGTTTAAATTGAAAGAAACAGAAAAGATATGACTACTCAGATTTGTAGTTTTTGTCGCATATTTAATGAATTTCCGGAGTTGCTTTTTGTTGGGTGTTGGCACCTGATTCCACTTGGAATTTGTTGCAATTGACTTATTTTAGAACTCGCATTTAACATATTTTTCAATATCGCATCCTACTTAATTACATTAAACCTAACCCTAACCTGACCTAGTACGCTCGCACGCATTTTACATGCATTGCCATGTTAAAAAATTTGTTATATAGCGATCAGACAAGAATCTTGCCACTTGCGGGTTTGCCGCAAAGCGCCATCTATGTATGTGTTGGAACTAACACCATACTTACTGTTTAACTCTCTATGCACTCAAAAATAGCATCCGCCGACTTCAGTCGTGTAAGGCTTGCCGCTGACCACATGGAGATCACGGCGATATTTTGGCGCGCGTTCAATGCGAAGACTAACCTTCAAGACAGCATACTGCATAGTTCCCGTTGCGCGACTCCAGGAGCGTTCGTAGCGCCGCGCTGCGGCGTATCGCTCATATGATTTTTGCTATCTAATATAGTAAAAATTCGTCCTTTTCAGTAGTAATGTTAGAAATAAAACAAAAATTGCTATGTGTATAATAATTTTTATAACGCATTAGGATACTTTTTATGACCGAGGATGTTAAAAAAAAATAAATTTATAAGAAAGTATCTCATAGAGCAAGTATGTCCCGCCATTACTCAAGATTATAGTAATTTTTGTTTAAGTTATTTTAATCTTTATTGTACCGTTTTTCTCAGTGTACATAAGCAATGTATTTTCTACTTGTAAGCGCTAAGATTCTATGGTGATTTACTAATACAGTATACAAGACCATTCAAATTGTGTTTCAGTGCAAGCGTGTGTTGAACGTTTTCTGTATGATATAATAGCATTAAAATAATGTAAAACTATTAATTCCAGCATGAAATGGTTATTTACACATTGTAGGTCAGAATTGTACAAACAATGGATCTACCAGAAAATAGAAAAAATAGTATAGTGTGTACCAAGAGCGTAAGATAGGCTTTTTAGACTGAGTGTAGATTGCAGTACGAGCCTCAGACGAGTACTACAATATCCACAGAAGATCAAGAACCCTGCTTAGCCTTTGGTGTACACTATAGTTTTTGTAACGAATATATTGATTTCCGCGTTTTTTGTGCCTATAAGCGGGACTAAGGTGACTTTTTTTTTGACACGGTACCTTAGAGTATTTAGTTCTATAAATGTTATATATACCTATATTTTTTTATGTGTGCATGTTTTAATTATTTTTACCAATTGTTCAAAGAGCGGGCAAAATAGCTTTTTTGCCCGCTTTTTTCAGGCCGATCAAAAAAGGCCACTTAAGGGCTCTTGTTAGGTCTAAAAAACGCCGAAATCGTGCATGTTTTACAAAAAATCTTTTTATTGCGTTAATACAAAGTACGGTTGTTTTAAGGGCATAAATCGATGGATCATACAGCAATAGTCGTTAAATCAACAGCACAGGTCTGTTAGATCAACAGTGCCAGGGCTTTTGGATGGATGTTGTTACTCTTATTAAAGGAGACAGAGTCTGTTTTTTCATCTTCATTTTTGTCGCAGTTTTATAATTGTTACAAAAAAAATTATATACTTTGGTAATTAAAACTTCTGCATTTTGAAATTGAATGGCAGCAGGTTAACTAGAGTTATGTGAATCCAACGAGCGTGGGGATCCATTCTTATTTAAAGCGTATGCGCATCAACCCCAAGTAACAAATAAACACATCATTTAGTACAAAAAAAAACTTTTAAATATCATAAAATTTACAACAAAAAACTTACCATCGGGCAATTCATAAATTTTTTTGGGTAATGAAGCAAAATAAAGATGATGTAAAGCATCCTCAGCACCAATTCTTTCTTCTGGATTTAATTTAAGAAGAGATGATGCCATATTATCAACTTCGGCAATATCGTACAATCTCGGGAATGAAAGGCCAAGTTTTCTTACAGGGTAAAATGCTAATCTATTGGGTTTATATGCAGGTAACTGAGAGACTCCGGGCCATGTATCTTCAGTAGGTGTGCCAAGGATTTTAAAAATTTTATCCAGCTGATCATAAGTGCAACGCACACCTGGGAAAGTTGGCACTCCTGTTAGCATTTCTACAAAAATACATCCAACGCCCCACATATCTAATGAAGTAGAATATTCTGTCGAACCGAGTAAAACATCTGGAGGCCTATACCATAAAGTGACTACTTCATGGGAATACGTATGTGATGGAACTGATTTCGCTCTAGCCAAACCAAAATCAGCTAGCTTTAATTCACCAATTTCACTTATGAGTAAGTTTTGTGGTTTCACATCTCGATGCAAGACTCGCCTAAAACAAAAATAGAGATATAAAACTTAAATAATAAAGATTGTAGTAAAAGAAATAAACTCTAAAATAATGATTGCTTTATTTATTTTTTGGAGCAGAGTATTTATAGACTATTATTTTTAGGTGCTTATGATCTTTTGCATACGTCAAAAAGATATAATTCATTGACTTCATAATCAATCAAAGTTTATTGAATTAATCATAGGGAATTTTACTATCTTCGATCGTCATAAGCTGCTTATCTCTACTTTATAATTTGTAACGTTAAAATATCGGGAAACATTTTATTTAATGGTATTTTTTAACAATATCTAGGAACTACCAAAATATTATGCAAATAAAAATAACATAAAATATGCTCTTGATTGCTATATTCTCAAAAAATATATTTGCAAAGCGTCAGCACTTCAATTAATAGTCATTACCAAAATTATTCAATCAAAGTCTAATTATAAAGTTGTGACACTTGACATTTTATTTTTTACACTTGTGGTTTATTATTATTATTTTTTTTTTTATTAAATATTTTCTGGTGAAAATATTGATGTGATATCAAAAACTCGGTAAATATTGATGGAAAAAAGTCCAGTTTTATTACTCGGGGATTTTTGGGGTAGCATAACACGATATTCGCGACGGTCATACTCTCAGAAGTACCTGGTACCAGGGTAGACAGTATAAAATGTTGTCTTCTGGAGTTTGTTAGAATTTAAAACATAATTAGTCAAAACTCGTTACTCGAGGATTTTCGAGGTCGCTGAATATGAATATCGTGACGGCAACGCTCCCCGAGGTACCTGGGGCCAAGGGTGGCCAGTATTAAGGTCTTTTCCTAGAGTTTCACGGGAAATTAATAACATATTTTGTCGAGACTCGTTAGTCGACGGTTTTCGAGGTCGCTGAACACGAATATGGCGACGGCAACGCTCCGCGAAGTACCTGCTGCTCAGGGTGGCCAGTATCAACGTCATCTCCTAGAGATTCACGAGAAATTAATAACATGATTCGTCGTAACTTGTTACTCGGGGGTTTTGCGGTCGCAGAACACGAATATCGTGACGGCAACGCTCCCCGAGGTACCTGGTGCCTGGGGTAGATAGTATTAATGTCGTCTTCAAGGATAATGTTGAGCATAACACCATATTCATGTTCAGTGGCCCCTGAAATCTCTGAGTAACATATTTCACTTAATTACTATCAAATTCCCACAAAACTCTAGTAGAAGACGTGATACTGTCCACCCTGGGCACCAGGTACCTCGGGGAGCGTTGCAATTACAAAGTTTTTATTTATTGTCTCTTCACGATGCACTTAATATAGGTTTGTGAGTGAGGTAAGCACGGGAGAATGAAGGAAAACGTGAAAAGAAATAAGTTGAAACTAACGCGGAACTTGATGTGTGAGATTGCGTTTATTCGTTGTTGTAGTCGCGTGACAGAATGTTCTAGAATGATGCGACTCGTGTCGTGTCTCTAGGTGGACTGTTTGGTCGGCTCCAGCGTCGATCGTCGAGGGTCTCGACCGTTCCACCTCCTGTACCGATCACGGATCGGATTGGCAGGGACGGAGCGCGCGCGGTCCGGACAGCGCGTCGGTGGCGAGGGCAGCTGGCCCAAGCGGCCGGCGTTTATCGTTTTATTGCGTCGAGAATTTCCGTGCCGGCGAGCTTTCGCCGCCCGCATCGAGATGCGGAGGACCGCAAAAAAAGGGTTCGAGCGCGGGTCCGAGCGTTTTACGGCCTCCTCGATGCGGAGGACTTAATTGTCCAGATGCGCTCGGCCGGCCCGGAAAAACCGCTTTCTAATCCGGGCCGCGTTGTTCGAGGCACGAACGCTGGAGTCTTTGCGTGCGCGTGCGTGTGAGGTGTGTGCGTGAGTGCGTGTGCGTGTGTGCGAGTGGGTGCTGTGTGGCCACCACATAGGTTATGATTGCATTTGACGCCCATGTGGAAAAGACTCTAATTTACATAACAGACATAAAGTGAAAAAAAGCTGCTGAATCTCATTTTTCTAGAGCATTCATTATATTCATAATGTGCTACAGTGTGTGAGTGTCGCTTATGAGTCGAGCTCGCGAAATGCGAAATGATCACTTTTTGTGATATGAGTTCGATTCATCTTGAGAGACAAATGATCGTATTTTGGAAGAATGCGAGGTATCGAATAAGCCTTGCATAGCTTACACCAACAGTTCTTAGCAAATCTCCGGCTTCGTACAACGCCGGTTCGAGAATTTAGTGTATATTCATTGATACAGCCAAAAGTCGCTGCGTCGCTAATCTTATTCAATTACATTTTAACATTACCACGCGGAATCTTAATCATTAAAAAATTTACAAAATATATATTTCTGTAAAATCAAAGTTGATAAATCGGATGTTACGTATTTTAAATAACATACAACCTTATCAAAGTTATTGACGATAAACTTTACTCCGAACGAGCAAATTCGCAGCAGCATTTGAGATCATATACAAAAAGCAAAAGGTAAGTTTCTCTTTTATTAAAATAATAATGAGTTACAAATGTAGAAGAGTTAATCCTTTTAATTAATTTATTCACACAAAATTCTATGACGATGTTTCGTTGATGTGATATCCAACCTCCTCAGATCTTATTGACAAAAAAATTGTAACAATTTCTAAATAACATTGCACAAACAAACCTTAAATAAATAGTCATATTCATAAAATTAATTGCATATCAAAATATAAATTTTAAATATTATAATACTCAGAGGAAATTACTCGAATCAATCACAGTCAGCTGTGACATATTAGTCGCAAGTTGTACGTGCGTATATACCGTATATAGTAGAAGAGTCACTCCTATATAAATAACAGTGTGATGCAATGTACTAATAGGCCAGGCTGTCGGGATTTAAAACTGCCTTATTGTGACATAATTTTTTGCAGCAAACCGATTGTGCGATCATGTAAAGAAGGATACGCAGATAATAAGGTATGTTTTTCACTCGCATTTCCGGTCCTTATTGTTAGTTTATTGCAAAAAAACGCGATTTTTTTTTTTTTTTTTTTTGTTATAACTTAAGGAGCTATCAGAATGCCTCAAGAAGATGATTTATAGAGAATAGAAATATCTACAAAATTGGAGGTAAAACGCTTCAATCAGATAATTAGGAAAAACCGAAAAATTAGGCGTTATTACGAAAATTCATAGCTCCGTCAGTGCATGGAAACATGCGAAAAACCGTTGTAAAGTTTACGAAAATCTGTCAAGCGCTCGCTAGCAGTCGAGTGGTGGGACGGAGCAGCGGCGGAGGAGACTCGTATGTATAGCAATAGGGGGGCGCGGCACCCACGTTGCCTATCTTTGTACCAACATTTCTCAATATCTACTACAGCTATTTGAATGATTATTTTTTTTTATTTTGGGGTAACGGAACCAAAGGAATCCGATTCTTTGGTCTGTTTTCTATTACTATACATAGCGAGTGTTCGGCCCTGACAGAATCTGATTTATTTAAATATCTATTTTAACTTTTATATTTTTCACCAATTCAGATAAAATCTTCTGGTTTATTAATGTTATTACTATTAATATTAATAAAAATACTTTCGCGATTGGTCGCGTGGGTCTAGAATCATAACGGTATACGTAATTACACACACACATCCATCCCGACGGATATTTTCTAAAAACGCATGATTTGAACTCTAAACACCTCGAAATGAGTTTCTACATAATTTTAGCGAAATAAAAATTTTACTTTTACAAAGCTTTCTCTAGGAGAAATCAAAAAGTTGGCTCAAGCAAGTATGATAAGGTCACTTCTTATAAATATCAGGTCCTGCGCACGGACGGGAAGTTAATTTTTGGTGAATTAGGCTTCGCTAATTGGGAAACTTTTTTCAGTTGGGTATTTAGAATTTTTAGATACTGTAAATTTGTTCAAAATTTAATTTACTTTAAAAAAGCTGGATTGCTTTAATAAAAACCTAACTGTAAATGATTGATAAAAATAATTTTATTGTGCTCGATAACCCTCTAAATTTAGAGCAATTATTTACTTTTGAAGCACTTAGACTACAACACACTGATTCTAAAATACAATTCCAGATTTCTACTAGTGTTACTAGGAATAAAAGTTTTATTATACACAAAAACAATACAAGAGAAAGTGATAAAAATAGTCTTAATAAAGCTATCCTTACTCATAATGCGATGCCAGACAATCAAAAGGTACTAGATTTAAGAAAAAAGACCAGGTATTAAGTTATTCAAAAACTAGATAAAACTGAATTGTTAAAGTTTTAGAATTTAACAATAGTAATAATTTGTTATAGCTAGCGAAAAATGTCTAATTATGTTATGGTGCCGCTGCACAGATTTAAATTATGCAGAAGGAATGAAATATCAAATACACACACACACACGCATACACACACACACAGCTTATTCGTATGCTACAAGGAACGGGAATATCGAGGATGTGCTCAATAAAGACACAGGTTGTAATATGAAAGTAAACTGTATTTTCCCGAACTTACTTGTTAGACTACACGCGACTTCCAAGTTAAGCGGCCAGGCCGTGACTGACCGCAACTTGCGATCAAGCTCCTCTCGCGCCTGCCACGCCGTGGTGGTTCGCCAGGGGGCGCGATAACCCGGAGCTGATTAGAGGGGAGCCCCCGCTCTACGAGAAGTCCTGCCTATGAACATCAAAGATCAGTTTTGGGTCACTCATATGCACTGCTCTGTTAAATACATCCGTAATTCGTGCTAATCTACTTGTCTGTCTGGAGTATTCTGTCATATTTCTGCGATAAAACTTATGCCAAGACTCATTAGTATTTTCGACATAGTATGCCAAAGGCATAGGAAATTGCCTGGCAATTCGATACCCATGCATTAAAATTTTATGAAGCGTTGGATTCATTCGACACCATGGATACGTATTGTAGTACAGTTGATATGTATTTATACAGAACCTTTCTAACTCCTCTAATTTAAGCTCCTTTTTGCATTTAAATAAAGTTAATAAAGTTACAATATTTTAAACCAAATATTCATTAATTTCCAATGACCTTCCAAATTTTTTCGGATCTCCAAAACATCTACGAGCTATATTTCCAGTATTTGTTGTTCCATTGCCTGGTAATACTTGGTCCACTCTGAAATTAATGCAAACTTTTTTCTGCACATTTCTTTTTCGAATTTGATGTCGCTCTGAAAATCGTAGAATGTATAAATTAATGAAAAACATTAATAGCATTTATTGATTAATCAGGTAGTTGCTTAAGACTCTAAATAAAACATCATGCACATAATTATTATAGACGCACCTTTTAGCGGTTCTCGAATATCCCACGTTTTGAATGACATTCTATAAGAAATGTTTAGGAGATGCTTAAATGTATTAATTTCCGAGTGCAATAATCCCAAACCATAATTCAGTGATTCAGCAACAGGAGTGAAATTATTGCCAAATTCTCCAAACTGATGAGACGTTATCTTATAAATTAGACATCTACTGGTTGCTCTATTTCCCACTATTACATTTAAACATTTACCATCAAAAAGAGTTCTTATGAAGTGTAACTTCATAAGAAAAGCAAATGTTTTTTCCGTAGACTAAATTTATAAGAACTGAGATTCTTTATTTCATTTTTTAATCGATTGTATTCACGTATGGTCGAATCATATGTTTCTTTTTCGAATGCAATCCTTAATGGTCGACAAAGCATTACACTTTGAGGAATTGATTTGATCCATGATTTTCCATCAGACTTATTAGAGCTTATTTTAATGATAATGAAGCTTGTAACAAAGAGGGAATGCTCGGAAGCTTCGCTTTCATTTACAGCATCATTACATTTTTTAAGTACATTTTTATGGCCTGAAGAACTATCGAACCCCATAGTTACAGAAAGCGTTAAATCAATCAAGTCGTTGACACTCCAATCCAAATCAACTGCATTGCAAAGTCGCTTACTAGTTTTATTTAACATCTTCTATATGGATACCACAATCTGTATCTCGGAAATATCATAACCATTTGGTAGACATTTGGACAAAGCTTTGGAAATTTCTGCATAGCAGGGATAAATGGGAGCATTTCTCATTTTACAATCTTTAGATAAACTTATGTAAGAATTTTTATTTAAGTTTTGCTCTAAATAAAATGTTGCAGCTTAATCTGCTGTATGTTTCAATATATTTGACTCACACTATTGATTATTCTCATTTTGCGTTCCATTGGATAAATCAGTATTATCTATGGTGAATTTCTTTGCAAGACTTAACGCTATTTCGAAAATTTCAACATAATTTTGGGCAAAACCACATACTTCTCTTGCTCGTCTATATTTAGTAGATATAGAGTAATCTGATATTATGGTATATCTTCCACCATTGGAACCTCTTCTGACTTTTCTTGGTCGTCCTCTATTATGCTTATTTATTCTTTTTCGTCCGGCCATCTTATGAATTATAACGATATATGGTTTTGTGAATAGCGTGTATAATGTTCAATAAATTTAACATATACTGGGGGTATGCCGAAAAAAAGATGAATTTTTAAATTTGCGTATCTTTTTTAAAATAGTTTCGCATTTCTTCGTATTTGTCTTTTTTTTTTGTGTGAAAGTAATTATATGATATCACTCACGATTTATTCTCATAATTTTTGCAGCTTATTTTAATAAAAAAAATTAAAAAAAAAAAAAAAAAACAACACACTATATTTTTGGAAAGATGTGCATTAATTTGTCGGAATTTATGCTGTGATGAAACTGTGATCTTATTTTATTTAATTATGTTAAGTAAGTGTTTATCGTATGCCACAGAAATCTATCGAAAAAATGCCATAATAATGAGTTTTATCAAAAACTTAGCCTAATTCTGTGGATCTACAGCAAAACGAATTTAATCAATTTTTTTGTAGTTTTTAGATATTAGCAAATTGAATTGTTTTTTTTGTAATATGTACTGAAGTCATTTTGCTTTTGATCCACAGAATCATTTTCTTTTATTATCTTTGGCGACAGATTCTAATTTTTCAATATTTTAAAACTTACCGTTCGAACAGTTCGTAACTAAAATAACACTTGCTTTTTAAAAATAACACTTTATAAAAATTACACTTTGCAAACAATAATACGTTGTAAAAAATTAGTTATGGGAAACAACGTCTTCTGTCATCGTAGTGCATAGAGAATATATATTTGATGCGCAATTTTTTAAAAAGATTTTTCTTTTTGTAATATTTAAATAAAAATTAAATATAAATTAATAATAATTAATAATAATTAGGAAATTAAACAAAAACAAAATTCTTTTAGAAAGTATAAAAAAAAACAAATAATTGCAAATAATGACAGAAAAATTTATATAGTTTTGACTATTAGTATTTTTTGTTATATTCTAATATTTCCCA
>QLSS01000596.1:26877-37760 GCA_024372645.1 Trichomalopsis sarcophagae | reverse complement strand
TCCATTGCCATGCATTCGTCCGTACTTTCATACACGGTCGTGTTCTCACTTTGCTCTTTTGCTTACTTCTGACTTTTCACTAAAGAGAAAAAACAACGAAATAACTATAACTAACACTATTCTAATTCTTCTTGTCATCTTCTTCGCTCTTTGTTCTTCTTCTAAGATTTTTATCCTTGTATTCTAGCCAAGTGAGGAAGCGTTGGTTTTCAGACATGCTGGACATGTCGATTCCCCGCAGTTCGTTGCGTCGAATGAACTGGGCGTAATTTCTTGGCATCCAATCTCCGGACTTTAGCATCTGATCTTCGTATGAGGTCTTTACTCGTCGTGCCTTGTCCTTGAAATATTCTCCCATTGGGTCGAGGTTGCTCGTTGCCTCTGACGGTGTGGGTACGGTGGGGAGTTGGAATAGAAAATCTTCGTCCTGTGCGTCTTGCGTTTTGCTGCACTCTCGTTGCTGTCGGCTTGGACGCCGCGACGGATACTTCTGTCCGCGTGGTTTGTTTTCTCTGCGGCCCATTTTTTCGTCAAACTCTCTTTCGCGCCTCAATTCTTCGTCTATTAGACGTCTCTCTTCTTCTTTCTCGCGCTGTTTCTCGGCTTCGCGCGTAGCTTGCACTTCTCTTTGCAGTTCGGGTTTCAGTGCTTCTAGTGCTTTCGTTATTTCTGCAAGTCTTTCGGCTTCTTCTTGGGCTTTTTCCTGTCGGATTAGTTGATCTCTGTATTCTTGCTTGTATGCTTCCACTCTGATTAGTAATCGGGCTTCGTCTTGTTCCTTCTTTAATTCTTTTTCGCGTATACGATCAAGGGCTGCGGTGGCTGCGTATCTGCGGCTCTGCTCCTCGCGTCTCTTTTGGAGTTGCGCCTCAGCTTCTGCAATACTTCTTTGATGATCCTGCTCTGACATGCGGCTTGTAGTCTCGAGATTTCTCCTTCTTTCCTGCTCGGCTAGGTACTGCTGTTGGTTTTCACGCAGTTCGCGGAATATCCTGCCGCGGTGGCTGCTTTGTTGATGTTTTGGTACGCGCGCGCCGTCGCAGGTTTCGGCCGCGCTTGTAGAGCTTTATTTGTCTGTCGGGCTGTTGTCCGTGTGCGCGCTCGTTATGCTATTCACACTTTCACATTTTGCACGTACCTTCCGGCTTTTCTTTTCGTTTTTCTCCTTGCTGAGCAGCTTCTGATATTTGAGTAGCTTCTTGAGCACTCTTGGATCGATCTCGCTGTCGCTGGATGATTCGCTCGAGCTGGAGTTGGCCATTGTCGTCAGTTCTCGATGTGCGTGTCGTTTGGGCGATCGGTGGCTAATGACGCTGCGTTGGTGCCCTCACGTGTTGCTGCTGCACGCTGAGCGGCGGGGGGAGAGGGGCGCTCTGCTGCTTTTTTGTTTCGGCGCGCTGTTTAGGCGGCCTGACGGGCTTACGTTTGGGCTTTTCTGGTTGTGCGGCGTTGCCGGGTTTTTCGGGCTTTTCTTCGCCTGTGAATTCCTTGAGTTCTTTTGCATGGCACGAGCTGCTGAGATTTTTCCCGTTGATATCTTGCAGTGTGTATACGTCTTCTCCTATTCTATTACTAATTATATATGGGCCTATATACGGCTTCGCTAATTTCGCGCTTATTTCTTTTTGAGCGAAAGACAATATTTTATTCTTTTTCCAAACGAGTTGCCCTATTTCGAAAATGTGTTCGCGTTTGTTTTTATTGTAATGCTTTTCTTGCTTACTTTTTTCTTTATCTACTTGGACTAGAGTATTATCCTGCACATGCACGAATTTCTGCATTCGCTCGGTCCAATCGTTTACTTTATCTTTTAAGCTATTATTATTCAAAATATAATTTTTGTTCTCTTTAATGTCATTTACTTCGTGTGTTTCGCTAATATTATTTTCTTTTTCAGCTATTCTTTTCTTTTCGAGTTTTTTCTTTTTTCTTTCTCGCGTATTATATTTTCCGACTGATCCGTCGGACTGCGAGCTCGCGCTGTCGTTAATATCTGCTTTATCAATGCTCTCGTTCGCGTTGCGTTTTGCTGAGCTTGATTTTCCCGGATCGGTTTCGATTTGCGCTTCGACTTCCCGTCGCCACAATTTTGGCGGATGTAATTCGCGACCGAAAATTAAGAATGCGGGTGTCGTGCCTGTCGTAGTATGTACGTTAGTGTTATGCGCAAATTGAAATTGTGGGATGAATTTATCCCATTCTTTGTGGTTTTCTTGTATATACGCGGTTATGAGCGTTTTTAAATCTCGGTTTACTCTCTCTACCGGATTGCTTTGGGTATGATACGCTGGTGTTCTGTCGTGAATTATCGAATTCTCGTCTAAGAACGTTTTTATCGTATCATTAATAAATTCTCGGCCATTATCAGATAAAAATACTTCAGGTGTTCCGAACTGGGCGCACACGATATTTTCTAGTGCGTTCTTTACGTTCGCTGCTGTTTTCTTTTTTATTGGTACGCATATAATAAATCTGGAAAATAAGTCCTCGAATACTATCAAATATTCGTAACCTGCTTTGCTTCTAGGAAATTCCTCTATTAAATCTGCTGCGATTATTTTCCATTGTCTGTCAACGTCACGTGTTCCCATCAAACCTACTTGTGCGCGTTGTTCGGTTTTTGTCTGCTGGCATATTTTACAGTTTTTAACGAATCTGGCTGTATCTTTGTATGCTCCGGGCCAGTAGTAAAAATGTGCTAACCTATTATACGTTTTGTCTACTCCCGAATGGCCAGCTTACGGTTCGGAGTGCATCTCCTCGAGGATTTTGTCGAGCTTATCCATGCGTCTAAGTCCGTCATGTTATCCTCGATATCTTTGCTCGGTTTGTACCTATAAATATTTCCGTTGACTACGTTCCAGTCTCTGTATCTGCGCGGATGTTTTAGAATTTGATATAACCGTTTTTTATACCATTTATCTGACGTAATTTCTTTGATTTCGATCGCGTTGATTAGGACTGACTCGTCGTCTTCGAACATTCTCGAAAGCGCGTCGGGGACTACATTGTTTGTACCTTTTCTATGTACGATTTTAAAGTCGTAACTCATGAATTCTTGTGCCCAACGTCCTAGTCTTCCTACCGGATTTTTCTTTTTAAATAACCGCTGTAAAGCGCTGTGATCTGTTATCACGGTGAAGGTGTCGCCTTCTATATACGGCCTGAATTTTTCTATTGCGAATTTTATCGCTAAGTATTCGCACTCGGTTGTGCTATAATTTAGCTCGTTCTTTCTTAAAGCTCTACTTGCGTATGCTATTACTCTTTCTACTCCGTCAACTACTTGCGTGATTACGCTTCCTAACCCAGTGTTCGATGCGTCGCAGTGCAAGATAAATTCCGCGTCTGGATCCGGTCTGTGTAAAAGAGGGGCTTCAGTAAGAATTTTCTTAATAATCTCAAAAGCTTTATCGTGCTCCTCTTTCCACATGAATTTAAAATCCTTTCGGGTTAGTTTCGTGAGCGGATCCGCTATCGACGCGTAATCTTTGATAAATTTTCTATACCACTAGGCCATTCCGAGGAATCTGCGCAGTTGCGTCAGAGTTCTAGGTCTCGGGTAATTCCTGACTGCTTCGGTTTTCTCCGGATCTATCATTAATCCTTTCTCATTTACTAGAAAACCTAAAAATTTTACCTCTTTTCGACAGAATTTACTCTTGTCGCGATTAATTGTTAATCCGGCGCCGTTTATGCGGTTAATTAATTTTCTCAGCATTAGTAAATGCTCCTTGAACGATTCGGTCGCGAGCACGATATCGTTGAGGTAGTTATACGCGTACGGTTCAAGGTCGCCGATTAACTCTTCGAGTAGTCTCTGAAATGTCGCTCCACTACCGCTCAGCCCCATAGGTAAACGCGTATATTGCCAAAGCCCGCGACCCGGTATTGTGAATGTCGTAATTTCCTTCGACGCTTCAGTTAGTCTTATTTGGTGATACGCGTTGCTTAAGTCGATCGTAGTTATGTACTTTGCGCGTTTTAATTTATTTAAAATTACGTCCATATACAGTAATGGATAAGCGTCTTTTTTCGATAAACTATTCACGACTTGCATATTTACGCACATTTTGTACGAATTATCGCGCTTTTTCACCATGACTATCGGGTTGTTCCAGGCGCTGTGCGACTTCTCGACTATTTCAGCTTCAATCAGCTTATCTAGCTGTTCGCACATTGCTTTCTGCATCTTTTCTGATACTGGGTGGTATCTCTGCTTGACTGGTCTAGCGTTGTGTAATAATTTAATTTCATGTTCTACTAGGTCGGTTGTTTTTAGGACTTTATTATTCTGTCCGTCGCGCGGTAGTAATTCGTCAATCAGATTATTTATCTGTTGTTGCTCGCTGGCTGAAATTTCTGACAGTCCGCAGCTAGCAACATTAATTGAATTATCACGCATGTCGACTGACCATACATCGAACGCAATTTCTTTATTATCTTTTCGGTCTGGGAGTTTAAATGTATCACGGCGTGCATTAATTGTCATACCAAATAAGCGTACTAAGTCTAATCCAAGAATGAAATCGGTCGGGATTCCAGGAATCACGAGAATTTGCACTTCCTTGCTTACTCCCGCTATTTCCAACGGCACGGTAATTTCCCCTTCGATTGGCTTAGAAGAGCCGTTCGCCATTACAGCGTTTTTGAAAATCGTCGGTTTAATTTCCGCGCCTAGCCTTCGCGCTATTTCTTTTCCCTGTTTGCCTATTATCGTACGTGCTGCCCCGAGATCGACCAAAGCTTTAAGCTCTGTGTTGCCGATTCTCAATTTTAGCCAATATTGCGGATGTTTTACTGGGTTTCCCGTGTCCGGTACTAACAGTGGCTCCTGCGAATCATTGCTGGGCTGCGTGGTATTGCCGTTTTTAGCTACCTCCCTTTTTGTCTTTGAGACCTTAGACCTTCTAGCCGACGTAGTGGTCTCACGTACGCCGCCTAGAATCCGTTTCCCTTTGGGTCTGTTTCTATCGAGTTGGTTGGTACTCCTTGGTTATAGTTCGGGTTTTGTTTTGAATTCTTCCCGTTATAACCGCCTCGATTGCTGTTATTGTTATAACCTCCCCGGTTACCGTTGTTTGAATTTCCGTCTCGATTGTTATTATTAAAATTCGCCGCTGAATTTAAAATTCTACGTCGAGATGGTTTTTGCTACGTCGCGTTGCTTTATCTCGGTTCTGCCGATCGGTGGCGTGCGGGGATTGTGTTAGAAGATTCGCGGATTCTCCTTTCTAATTCCGTATTTTTACGATTTTGCGATGTTGCAAACGTCGCAGCCGCGTCGAGACGAGGAATCTCGTTCGATGTGGCCAAGCCCTGAATGCGCGGAAGAAACAAGCGAGTCGACGTGTTGTTGTCGGTCCTCAAGTTCGGGGAACGGGCTAGCTAACCGTCATCATCGGCGCGAAAGCGAGCATCGAGACGCTTTTCTTCTCTCTCTCTTGCTCTGCTACTGGTGTTTTAGCGCTTTCTCTCTCTTAGTGCTCTACTCTGTGTATTAGTGCGCTACTCTCTCTCTCTCTCTCTCTCTCTCTCTCTCTCTCTCTCTCTCTCTCTCTCTTTCTCTCTCTCTCTCTCTTACCTTTCCCTACTCTGATGCTTCGCGTGCGGCTCCTGCCGCCTCGATACTCCCCTCGTCGGGCATGTATGTGTGTGTGTACGTGCGCTGCGTGTGCACGTATGTGTGCTGGGCATATACTGCGTGAGTGCGTATATGCACTGTCACAGGGTATTTAGAAATTTTAAATACTGTGAATTTGTTCAGAATTTAATTTTCTACAAAGTAGCTAAAATAATTTTATGAAAAAACCTTTTTGTAAAAAATGGCTCAAAAAGAATTGAAAAAAACTCATTTTTGGTCAAATACAATAGGCGTTCGCCCTGGGTATGAGACGGTTCTTTGAAACTTTTTATACGGGGCGGGTGCCTAAAATATAGTTAGTATTCTAACTCCAAATATTTTGAAACGTGTTTTTAATGCGTTTTTAATAAAGTAAAAAATTTTAATATTACAAAGCTTTCTCTAGGAGGAAGCAAAAATCAAAATTACGTAAATACTGCTAAGTTGAACTTTTTGGCAAACGATTACATTAGTATTACAAATTGGGACAGAAGTGAAGTAATAGAACCACCTACTATGGCAAGATTTTCTCCTGATCAATTGAAAAATAATGTTGAAATTGATGGTTTCCTCATTTCTAGCAATCAAATAGAAATTTACAATATTCCTTGTCATATCCAATTTAATTTAATTTAATTCAATTTATTACCAGATAAATTAGTACAGATACTTTACAATTGGAAAAATACCCTATACCTTGCAGAGGTAAACGCAGAATTGTGACCTCGAATTTGAGCCAGTCCTACAAGGTCATTTCAAGGTCAAATTTTTTTTTTCAAACATACACCCACTTTTTCGACTCCGGATCCTGAAAGCGTGTAAAATGTTGCACTTTAAACGAAGTAGTAAATTTAAAATAGAAGAAAAGATTTTAATCATTTAGCGTACCATTTCCTGAGTTTTGTCATCATTATAAAACTTGATGTCCAGGATCCACGACGAGGACGTAGCAGGGTGGATTTTCAGGCCCCATTTTGATCCGGCCGATGAAGGCAAGACGTGAAGACACCGGCCGATTAAGTGGGTGCTGTTTGAAAAAAAATAATTTGACCTTGAAATGACCTTGTAGGACTGGCTCAAATTCAAGGTCACAATTCTCCCCCCCCCCTCCCCTATACAACAACTTTGGTCTCTACCACTTTTTTTTAATTTGGCGTTGCTAGAGGAATTACGTAGGCGGGGTTTCATTCTGGCTGCAGGACCGCTCTTTCCATTCCCGCAATAAAAGAATGGGGTTCCTATTTAAAAAACCAAAGTTGACCTTCAAATGACCTTGAAAAACGCATTCAAAGTCAAATCCAAGGTCACCATCGGGTTGCCCCTTCGATATCCTACAACTTTGGTCTCTACCATTTTTTCGATTGTGGCTGTCCCTGACGAGTTATGAGCGGTGCCCGTTTAAATTGGGTCACCCTGTATATATAAACAGGAAATAAAAAAAAAACTTAAAGCTAAGAAATATATCTTATTTCAATTTACTATTGTAATGGAATTCACAATTCCATTACGCACATAAACGCGATGTAATGAAACATAGAAAAGTACAGGCGTAAGGAAATCCTAAATTCCACTACACGCACAAAAACAGAATAAAAAAATTAATAATGGCACGCGTACACACTAAAACAGACACATACACTCATGACGCGTCGCCATCGCAGCAACCACACGCTGAGAAAAGAGATCATGCCTTACCAAAATAAAACTAAAGAGCCAGCAGCCAATACGCATCTAAGCCGACTACCGTAAAAATGGCAGAGTAAAATAGACATAGACCAGAATACGAAACAAACAAGCTAATAGAGGAACCTCATAAATATCGCGACACTCTGCAACGATGTCACACATAAAAATGAAAAATATCGCGATACAAAGAAATCGAGGCAGACGATTTTAGATTCACGAGAACAGGCGGCAAGAAGAAAACAGCGAGTTACGACCTTTCTAATTTAAAACAATCGAGAAAGTCTCACGCGCGCACTCTCAAAGAGCGCGCAGGCAACGGAAAGCAGCGGGAGAGCTAGTTATAAGCTCGATTCCCTAAAATTAGAAGTAATTTCTAATTCTAAAAACTAAGATATTATGAATTGACCTGTCACATTTCCATTAGAGCAAGTGTCACAAGGAAATCTTATGTTAGCATCTCCAAAAATGGAATGACGAAAAATACGAAAATCTAGTATATAAAGACCGGGAGCAAAAGGGTGCTCGTAGTCAGTTTTCCTGAAGTCGCTTTACAAGCCGAATCGCTGCCAGTCGCCAGACCAACAACAATTATAAATACGAGTTAACAGTGCGCAAGTTAAAGGGACTTAGCCCAAATCGACAGTCCATATAGTGAACGGAGATACACGTGTTGGCGTTCGTCAAAGCGCATCACCCTCTCGTCTCCAAAAGGAAGCCGACGCATCGAGGCGCCCATCTGTCTACACTTGTTTACCATAAAGGAGAGAAGCTGGGAGCCGACGGCCCATCAACAGCCTGACCATACTGAACCACCGACGCAGGAACCAGGCGCCGAGGATTCATAGCTGCAACCTCCTGCTGGCGTGCATCTTCAGACAAACACACACAAACATACACACACATTGTAAAAGGTACTTTTCTCTCTTTTCTAATACGAGTGAAATACATTATAGTAGTTGCTTTAAAACTTAACCCCGTCTAAGTGATTTCGTTATCCGGCTAAAGGGATTTCCTTTATTACAATACAAATCAAATAATATTACGATAGGAACTCGGCACACGTAAGTATATTGGTGAGTTGCGCTCATTCGGACGTAACACTATTAGTAAAGAGAAAGACGCAGTAACAAGGTAATTATACAAAATAATTAAACAATGACTAACAAAGTATTACCACTTTAATGCCAAAACTTTGACAACTTTAATTTAATCCAATTTTTAATTGAATTCATACCAGATTGTTTATGTCCGAATAGCTTTAATATAGCTATTTATATCGCTGACTCTTTTTTTGTTCTTAGGTATGATTAACCTTTAGACGACCGGAATTCGAGAGTTGAAATCGCCCTTGAAAAGTAGCTAAATTAGTGTCTTGTATCATGTATCAACTATATACAACGTTCATATCACAGGGTGAACCGATATATCGGTTTTCCAGTCCTCTAAAGGTTAAACTCTTATTTATAGTAACACTCGTAAAAGCTGGAAATTGCGTTTTGAGATCATCGTAGTGGTACTTTAGAGCTTCAAAAGAAAATAGTTGCTCTAGCTTTCGGATTTTCTTTTATATTTTCTATATTAGATCTAAATAACTCTTATATGCTAAGTTTCCATACACCGAAAACAGCGAGGTTCGTGTCCGGCACGCGTGCCGTCATATTGCGGTCATGCGTGCTCGTCATGCGTGCCAGCAAAATACCGAAGATTGCGCAACACGCGTGCCGGCGGGACTTAGAAAATTTCGCGATGTTCGTTGAATATTCAACAGATTACATTATCGAGGAGGTGCAGATTGTTAATGTAGACTATTGTTCATCAATCTGATAACGATAATTTCCCTTTTGCAAGTGTAAATAATTTGTATTATTATATTTTTTCCGGTTTTACGGCAGACTGTTAGTGTACACCATATACACGAACTCGGCAGTGATTGCTAATGTTGTTAAACGTGTTGTCGCAATATCCTGCTGATTGTTTAACAGTATATTGCAATAAACATCTAACTTGTACCGCTGCTCATAGTACATGAGGATAAACTTTACTACTCAAAGTAAGAAGTGTTCGTGGCTCAGTGGTAAAGCGACAGCCTACGAATCGGAAGGTCTCCGGTTCAAGTCATGCCGCTGGTCATTTTTTTTCTTTTTTTTTTTTTGTTGACCTCGTACAGGGACATGCGCTATAGCTTAATTATGGTCTAATGTGCATATTCCATCGATTTTACGCTATTTTATTTTATTTATGCGTAATAGAACGCAAAAACTGACCGAGCAAAATGCCGGCAGATTGACGGCACCCGTGCTGCACTCGGACGGCCACATGCTGAGCATATGACGGTAAAAAGCCGGGGCACCTGGCAATCTCGCGTGCGGCGTAAATGTCGTCGTGTTGCCGTCATTGTGCCGAGCCTTGCGGTTTGGGGGCCCCAATAGCAGCATGTGCCGGGCATTTTAGGGTCACGCGTGCTCGTCACGCATGCTGCAGTTGTGCTGTTATCGTGACGTCGTACGTGACAAAACCCCAATAGCAGCATGTGCCGGGCATTTTAGGGTCACGCGTGCTCGTCACGCATGCTGCAGTTGTGCTGTTATCATGACGTCATACGTGACAAAAAATTTTCGCCGTCCACCGACGCAGGCACGTTGCCGGCACATCGACAGCATGCGTGCTCGTCGCGCTTGACAGCAAAATGACGAACATTGCGCAGCCCGCGTGTCGGCGGGACTTAGAAAATTTCAGGCTGATGTTCCTTCGCAACTTAACGAAACGTTGAATACTCAGTGGATTACGTTGTTGAGGCGGTGCAGATTGTTAATGTAGACTATTGTTCATCAATCTGATAACGTTAATTGCCTATTTGCAAGTGTTATTAATTATTATTATATTTTTTCCGGTTTTACGGCAGACTGTTAGTGTACACCATATACACGAACTCGGCAGTGATTGCTAATGTTGTTAAACGTGTTGTCGCAATATCCTGCTGATTGTTTAACAGTATATTGCAATAAACATCTAACTTGTACCGCTGCTCATAGTACATGAGGATAAACTTTACTACTCAAAGTAAGAAGTGTTCGTGGCTCAGTGGTAAAGCGACAGCCTACGAATCTGAAGGTCTCCGGTTCAAGTCCTGCCGCTGGTCATTTTTTTTTCTTTTTTTTTCTTTTCTTTTGTTCACCTCGTACAGGGACATGCGCTATAGCTTAATTACGGTCTAATGTGCATATTCCATCGATTTTACGCTATTTTATTTTATTTATGCGTAATAGAACGCAAAAACTGACCGAGCAAAATGCCGGCAGATTGACGGCACCCGTGCTGCACTCGGACGGCCACATGCTGAGCATATGACGGTCAAAAGCCGGGGCACCTGGCAATCTCGCGTGCGGCGTAAATGTCGTCGTGTTGCCGTCATTGTGCCGAGCCTTGCCGTTTGGGGGGCCGATCCCGTGCCGAGCATTTTAGGGTCACGCGTGACGAGCACGCGTGCTGTCTCTGTGCCGTCGGTGTGACGACGATTGTGGAAAAATCCCGATAACATCGCGTGCCCGGCATTTTCGGGTCACGCGTGCTGTCC
>QLSS01000596.1:0-24073 GCA_024372645.1 Trichomalopsis sarcophagae | reverse complement strand
CCACTGCAGCTCCCGCCTGTACGGGGAGATGCGCTCATCCCTCCTTACACCATAGATGTACCGGATTTCTGTATTCCCGAGTCTCTGTAGTTTCAAGTCGAGTTCCTGCGTCAAGTCACAGTATGCAAGAGAACAGTAGTCGATTAGCGGAAACAGAAGTGCCTGCACGAGATGTTTACGCAATCTGAGGTTGGTCCTCTTTCTAAAAAAGTAAAGCCTGTACATTAGCGAGTGAGCACGCTTACACACTTGTGTGACATGCTCCTTCCATGAGAATTTAGAGTCAAGCACCAATCCCAGATTGCGCACGGAAGACTCAAAGCTGACCTGGGCACCCCCGATATTAATGAAAGTGTTGGCTGTAGAGGGAAGTAGATTTATGTAGTAGCGGGAGCCCAGGACGATTGCCTTGGTTTTAGTAATATTAAGTTTAATTTTGTTTTGCGCAGCCCAGCCCGTTATCCTCTCGGCATTAGCACTCATCTTGTCTGATAAAGATTCGAGCTCCTCGAGGTGGCAATGGCTGTAGATCTGCAGGTCATCCGCGTAGATGAGATGGAAAACATCGGAGTCCAGGCAGAAACCGATGTCATTGATGTACAGAGCGAACAGCAGGGGACCTAAGACGGAGCCCTGCGGGACGCCGATGTTAAGACGCTGCAAGGAAGAACGCTCGCTACTGTCACCAACGACAGCCTGCTCTCTTCCAGTGAGATAGGAGGCAAACCAGCGGATAACCTGCTTAGAGAAGCCAAAAGTTGTTAGCTTCCTCAGGAGCCGGACGTGGCACACAGTGTCAAACGCCTTGCTAAAATCAAAGAGCAGAAGGAGTGTCACTTTCTTTTTGTTTATCCCGACCCTGACATCGTCAGTTAGCTTAATTAGGCCAGACTGAGTGCTGTGGCCGGTGCGGAAGCCTGTCTGATAATTGTCTAGTAAGAGCCTTGATTCTAGGTATTGCGAGACCTGCTTGTGCACCAGCCACTCCAGGGCTTTGGAGAGAAAGCAGAGAAGTGAAATCGGGCGGTAGTCAGTCAGGGTTGTTGGTGAACTGACTTTGTTGAGTGCACGCACCAGTGACAATTTCCAGGCAGATGGGAAACGGGCCTCGCTCAGAGACAGGTTGAAGATGTGACATAATACAGGAGCGAGAACTGGCAGTGCTTTTAATATAACAACCTGGGGGATGCCGTCGCTTCCCCTCGCCTGGGTGTCGAAGCGCGACACTGCACTCAACACGTCCGATTCCGTTATAGGGATGAACTCGAAATGTTCCGGGAGGTCAAGACTTTCCAGGGTTAGAAGATAGTTCTCAACAGCAGGCGCTAGCGGATCATTGGAGATCGAGCTAAAATGCTTGTTGAGCTCATCTATGCTAAAGCGAGGTGGTAATGGGGCCTTAGTGGCGGAAATTCCAAGTTTCTCCAGCTCTCTCCAGATCTCGGCGATATCAGTCAAGGTTGACAGGCGTGAATAGTAATAATCCAGCCTGGCTTCCTCGACCTGTTTATGAGTATAGTCCCTAGCTTGTCTGTATAAGCGGAGATCTGAATCAAGCCTGGAGTTCCTGAAACGCCTGTATAGTCTATCCCTCTCGGATACAAGGTCACGAAGAGCCGCGGAGAACCACGGGTGACGCTGTTTTTTAGGTGTTACAGTCCGTGATGGGGCGAGTTGATTGATGGCGTTAGTAAGGTTAGCGTTAAGTGTAGAGATGCATTCGTCAAGTGATGATAGGGTGAGAGATGACCAGTCAATGCGCTAAGAAAGTCCCTTAGCTTCTCGGCGCAGATTCCTTTAAAGTTACGGTAGGAGTATGTGCTAGGTACGTGTCGTGGAATCTGTACGTCGAGAGTGGCCGTGATAAGGTCATGTCCGTTGATGAAAGGTGAGTCTGTCTTCCAGTGTGACAGCAGGCGATCCTGCTCGTCGATCAGACACAAGTCAAGCCAGGTATCAGAACCCTGTTTATGGTGCGTGGCACCATATGGGATGGAAGAAAGGGGATTTTCATCAATGAAGGCCCTGATGAAACTGGCATCTTCAGAGGATGAAAGCTGATCAGAGTTGAAATCTCCCATTATGACCTTCGTTGAGTAATTGTGCATGTGGGTAGTTAGCTGGTCAATAAAGTTAAAGCCTTGAAAGAATGGAGCGTGAGGAGGACGATACACAACTCCCACGAAGATCGGAGAGATTCCCTTTGCCGATACCTCACAAAAAAGGTATTCAGGCTTACCCGGCCTGCCAAACCATTCACCGTCAGATGATGAGATAACGCTAGCCGTCAGTGATATATGTATGTAGAGGGCCACACCTCCCCCGTTTCTGTTTCTGTCCCGTCTGTAAAGTACGTAGTCGTCCAGTGAAGGGATGGAAGTTACCTTTTCGCTCAACCAGGTCTCAGTAACAGCTATTACGTGGAATGGAGAGCGAGTGGATAAAAAGAGCCTGATCATCTCAATGTGACCCGTAAGCGAGTTCGCATTGAAATGACAGACTCGTAGACCTTCTGACAGAGACGCTTCAGAGCCGGGTGAAAACGTGGCAGATGAGCTTGATGGTGGGTGTGGTGAGATGATATGTTTGTGTTTGAGCCTCAGTGTAGAGCGATGTCGGCAGTGAGAGGGAGCCGGGCTAAAAAAGCATCCAGTTCAGCGTTGGTGTTGATGACGGTGGCCCGCTCCCTGTCGTCGTTGCAGCGCATGTAAAGCCTTCCTTCTCGGGTGAACGTGCGGCAGCCCTGCCTCCTCTTGGCCTCCAGCCTGGCCCTCGAACGCAGCTTGTGGACGTCAGAGGGAAGCAGCTCGTTGATGTTTATGAGCCCTTGATGGTCAGGGCTCAGAGCTTTAGCTTCCTCCAGCAAGGTGGCGTCCAATTCGCTGGTGTGCAGCTTACGTTTCCGGGCCTTAGCAATTACTATGGAGCGTGCAAGCGCGCTTGAGGACAGGGTGACAGCTAGTGGTGGAAGTCTACCGTCACCCCTGGCGGAGTTGTTGGATGCATCAAGTCTCCCCATGGTCTGATGCTATATCCCTTCTGAGGACCGTGGGGTCAAGCGCGCTCACGACTGAGTAGGCGAGGAGGTGCAGCGAGGTTTCGCGGGAGTAGTGCAGGCCAGTGACGACGATCACGCTGTTGGATGACTGCTCTTGTCGCCTCCTGACCTCAGCCAATTCGCTGCGCAGACTACAGATCTCCGCAGCGCCCGGCATAGTACTGCTGCTGTCCTGCTGCGTTGTCAGGCTCCTCGACGAGAGGTCTTCTATTTGTGCCTGCAACTCGGTGATGGTGGACTCAGCATTTTGAATGCGAGTCTTGAGTGCAGGCAGCTCATCGAGGGCCTTGAGACGCTTCTCCAGCGGTCCAAGTAGCTGCTCAATTTTGGAGATCCTCTCTGACACGATGCTCTGCGTCTTGAGGGATTCCGTTTGAGCGTTGCGGATGTCGTCTAGAGCTCCGCGAATATCCATCAAAGCCGCCTCAATGGACGGGGTAGGTGTCGTTGCGCCGGCCAGGCGGGTTGGTGACGGATTCCGCGAAGCGTTGGCTGATGGTGGTGCCGACCGCGTCTTCTTGCCCGCTGGTTGCTGCTGTTTGGGAGTACCCTTGCCTGCTGCTGTTGTTGCAGCAGAGGATGATTTTATCCTCGCTTTGCCTCCCCTGCCGTTGCTCTCCGCACAGGAGAGACAGGCTATTGTTTGCCTGTCGCTCATCACCATAGCCTTGACGTTGACAGTGTTCTGACACTTTACGTGGAAGTATAAACCACAGTGTTCACATCTTTTCGGGTCTTTATGCTGAATTGGTTGTTTGCAGCTGCTGCATTGTTGAAATGTCACTTCCACGTTCTTCTCGCCGTTTGCACTCATTTCTCATCGATAATTTATTGGCAGTCGGTGAGGCAGATATTCGTTAAGAGTGATAGATTATCGACGGAGTGAAAGAGTAGATGGTGTGACTCTTACGGCTAGATGGCGTGTTAGTGGAGAGAACGTGAAAGTGAAAGTACCGACCTCGAAAAAGTGTGAAGACGTCTTGAAGATTCTCCCACGAAGTAGCAGGTGTCGCCACGATGTAGATTTCGGAGAGAAGGAGACGCCGTGCAGGTGCGAAAACAAGCCAAGCCAAGCGGAGCAGATTTGTAGGTTAGGAGCAGTGTAGAAAGTTGGCAGATGAAATAATGAGTTAAAAGAATTGCAGCCTTCAGTGATTTATATATCAGCGTGAAGGTTGCAAAAAGAAGCGTGCAACTATCTACAACAGAAGAGGGCCCGAAGGCAAGAAGCAGCAGAATAATGATCAAAAGAATGGCAGATCAGCAGAGCTGTCAACTGTACTCACCAGAGAGAGAGAGAGAGAGAGCAGTGCGAGGAGACGCGCGTGTGTGCGAGAGAGCGCGAACGAGAAAATCCTAGCTGCACAGCAGCAGCAGGTTGGGCTTGCCACAAGCGAGAGGTATAGTCCGCACGCGCATCAGGAAGAGAGAGAGAGAGGGAGAGAGAGAGAGAGAGAGAGAGAGAGAGAGAGTGAGAGAGAGTGAGAGAGAGACAGAGAGAGCCAACCGTCAACGGACTGGACCTGGGCCTGAGGCCTGCCGTCTGCTGCACGAGTGCGGCTCGTGCGTGAGCGCGCCAACGTAAGCCCTGCGTGGCTACATTGTGCACGGGAGGCATCATTGCCACCGCGTTGTAGGGAAGGGCTGGGCGAAATATAAGTGCAATAAAGTGATAACCATTGTGTGATTATTTTCCCCTCTCCCTAGCGTTCTCCCAAACGTAACGATCGCCCCAAATCCCACGAAACAAGAAAAATCCTAGCGCATGCGAGGCTCTAGGTGTTGCGCACCTGTGTTGGGAGGCACAGCGTCGCACAGTCTGATATCTATTTTCAAGTTAACTTGAAAGTAGATCCAGAGCCTGCCGCCTTATTCCTGTACAATAGAGCTTCTTAAGTAATAGTTTATGATCGACAGTATTGAAGGCTTTGGTCAAGTCGAGGAAAGTAACAATCGTTGGTATATTTTTATCGATATTTCTATATGAAACTCCAGTAACATAGTTTAACACGTCCTTGGAATCAACTTTCTTTCTGAAACCAAACTAATGTTCCGATATAATGTTATGTTTTTGTACAAATTCATATAATCTGTTGTATAAGATTCTTTCAAAGATTTTTGCAATATTTGATATAAGGGACATCGGTTTGTAGTTGTTGATGTTATGTTTCTCACCTGCTTTATGTAACGGGAACAATTTATGACTTTTTTAAAGCATCCGACCAAATCGCTTTTTCAATACAGAGGTTAAAAATATGCGTCAGTGGAACCGCGATATAATTACTAATAACCTTTAAGGTCTTACTATTTATTTTATCGACTGGTTTTAGCTTCATATTGTTTATTATGTTTACAACCTCACTGGTATTTGTTGGTTTTATAAATATAGAATTTGCATTCATTTCCGGCAGTTTAATTTCGGAATTTTTTGACTTCACAATACCATCACCCAATTTTCGGCAGAAATATCGCAGAAGAATTTATTCATATTTTTTGCAATCTCTACTTTGTCGAAAATATATTATCGTTAAACTTTATATAACTTATGGCATCATTGGATCTTTTTTACCTATTTTGCTATTAATTATGTCGCATAGTGTCTTTGGATTATTTACATTTTTTTTAATTAGAGTTTTGTCACATTTAAATTTGGCATCTTTAATCACCTTATCTAAAACTTTTGCATAATTTTTATATTTATATTTAAGCTGTTCATTGTTTACATCCAGTTGCCATAGTTTATATGGCAGTTTCTTTGTTTTACGTGATTTAATAATGGCATCGGTGATCCAATTTTTTTGATCATCAAGTTTACATTTTCTTTGGTTCTTTTTAGATAATTCAACACATTATTTAATTTCGGATAACAGTCTATCAGTTGCCAAGTTAGGATCTTGTATCAATGTAATATCATTCCAGTTTCTGGATTGTGCAATGTTTGCTGATTTCTTATTATTACTAAACACTGTTGATTTGTTGTTTCCATCTTTCATTTTATTGATAGCAATAAAGATGCTGTAGTAGTAATGGATAATTTAAGTTTATAAGTAACTGTGTTTAGGTTTTTATTTTTTATGAAGATGTTATCTATACAGGATTCTTTTGCTATACCAACAGGCGGTCTTGTTATATCCACAAAATCCAAAATATAGCCCTTTCCAAAAAAATTGCAAAGAAATTCTTGGCTTACGTTATTGCAATCTAATATGTCAATATTAACATCTTCTATAACAAGATGATTTTTGTTAAAGAGTGTAACAGAAGTAGTGTTGCGTATATATGAGAGTAACATGTTCCAGATATATGCGGCCTTTATATGAAATGAGTTCCTTAGCGTTTCCATCGCGGAGGTCGGGATGTCCAGGAGTACCTCACGCCTCGCGGAACGGATCGCAACATGGAAGTCAAAAAAGGCAATGATGTAGGATGGCACACAGCTGTGTTAAATAGTTTTCTTAATAAACAGTCCATAAAATACTTCCTATGTCCGGCAGTGGTAAGCCAATGCAGCTCACACCTGAAAGGGGTGATGTAATCATGACCTTTGACACCATAGATATAACGAAAAAATACGGGTTAAAAAAATGATTAAGGTCTTCCTTAGTAGAGATGGGCACAGCACATGCCTCTTTTTTTTAACCTGATGTAGACCCGGACTTCTCTAATAAACGAGGAAAATCCTCGAGCCTTAGTTGCTTTCCACGCAAAAATCTTCAGATGTTAAACATGTAGTGGCTAAGGAGAATGTATTTTGTCAAAGAGTTCTCTTTTCACTTGACTAAACTCCAGCTTACCACATCTAATGTTAGCACCAATCGAGCTCTAGAAGATAGGAAACTGCCAGCGGTACAATGGAAACAACAGTAGCAGCAGCAAAGGTAGTGGAGGGCGACAAAGCCAAATCCTGTCTGCAGTTTCGATTAGTTTAGTGGCCGATGCTGGTCCCATGGATTTTGAGGGAGGGGTGAGGAAGGGGAGAGGTGGCAAAATCACGAGCCGAAAATAGAAGTTTTTTACTTAGCTAAAGGAACCATAAAGACAAGTGATATGGCAGTAGAAGAAATCAAATGTAACGAAAAAAGTAGTACCTGCTACCACAGTAGTGGACGGCTGGATCATCTTGCAATGCCTCGTACACGATCCGACGTGTATTTAAAAATTAATTAAAAATCAAAGTCGTTAGACTATAATTCCGAAACGCGAGACCCTTCCGCTGCCCCTCTCTTTCATGTAAATAGCACAGCCGAGTAGCCAGCAGCGGCAAAGCGTGCGCATCCTCGCGTGCTAATATGTAAATAGGTGTGAGGTATGATTGTGCGATATACTTCGGCAGTTCGATTCGCGCTCGCTTAGTTCCCTATAAGAGGTCATGCGAGGTTTATGCTTATTCACTAGCTCCAGCGCAATTTAAGCGCACTAGTATCTACTCAAGAGCAATTTACGCTTTGAGTAGAAATATTTAGAAATATTTAGATGAATTTGTGGCGTGCATGTTTTCCGCATATGCGGGGCTTAGTAGAGAGCGTTTACAACGCTCTTGAGTTTTCGCCAAGCGGTCCCTCGCTTTATTGCCTCACCGCAATAAAGCGATCCGCCGCGCGCGCGCTCGCTAATTCCTCAGACGAGGCAGTCCCCGGATTTTCGGCAGCCAAGCGGTCCGTCGTCTATTGCACTTAAAGCAATAAAACGATCGGCCGCGCGCGCGCTCGATAATCCTCGGAATTCTCAAAAAGCACGCGCGCCGCTCATCCGCTAAAGTGCCCAAGCTATCCCTTCCCTTCGGGCCTCATGAGCGAGACCAACGTCTTCCCTCCGAGGTCTGAGGGGTGGCTTCGCTGGGGGCACTCGCCACTCTCGCTCGAACTAGAGACTAGCACAGACCTAGGCCTCTCTGCCTGTCCTGCAGTCTGCGTTCCGCCGAGCCAAAAAGTTATAATACCAGGCCATCCAATAAATACTAAGTTCAATTGAACTCACGTGTCCAATTTCTTCCTACCTCACCTCTGCAAGCGCAAGGAGACTAAAAATTCAAACCTTGTAAAATTTTGTATATTGTACAAATAGATAACGAAATTTCTGTGTATTAATTAAAAATTATTAAATTAAATATCAATTAAAAAACTTTGTATAAATATAGAATATTTTCTATAGTTATAAGTTTATCTTGATTCGTTTTAGATGATGCAATTTAACGCGCATCTAATAGTATACTTTATATAACAAGAAAAAATACTTGTTAATTTCTATTAAATTGATAACGCAACTTCAGCGTATCACTTGAAAATTCATGTAAAATATAGTTTATACTCTATATTTATAAAAATATCGCGACTCGCTAAAGATAACGGAATTTAAAGCGTATCTAATACCAAACATCGTGTAACATAGAAAAGCACTTGTTAACTTGCAATATTCGTACTAAAAGAATTGACTGAATATATACTTAATGATCTGCCGTCATAATTACGACGCAGATCGGTAAATGTGTATTGCTCTTCTCTAAAAACATATCTCCATCTACGCGCATAGGAACGAGAAGAGTGGTGACCATTTCAATCTGGGCAATAAAATCAATGAACTGGTAAATTTTTTTAAAAGCAGGACTATGTGCACAAGCAGATCAAAGAAAGCTTCAGGGTTCTCTGCTCGATGGATGACGGTTTGCAACAGTTCCGGCGACCAGAAATGGAGACAATTATTCCTCAACCAGCGTTAGAGGCGATACGGTACACATCCAAAACACTTTAACAAAAAGACATCCAGGTAAAGTAAACTGACTTAACCTGGCAGATGGTAGTAACCAGGAAGTCAGAAAAGAAAGAAAAGGGAGGAAGAGAACACACTATGAATAATAGCAATAATGCTAAGTAAGAAATTAGCATTAAGAAGCCTGCAAAGCCAGAGATCTGCGTACGTCGAAGTTCTAAAGAAAATAAAAGCGTAAATAATATACGTAAAACAGTAACAGGAAAGCTTCTTTTAGAACTATGACGCTTAACAGAAATAAAGCTCCAGGACCTCTAAAAAGCGGTTAAGAGCATACCGAAGGAAGGAACTACAACCAAAGCCTTTCAACACGATGTGACCTTAAAGTAAAAAACCTGGACACGCTCAGCTTTGAACCGGACGCTTTAGAATCCCTACAGAGAGAGTTTACAACGAAGAAAAAAGAAATAGATGAGGCAGCCGTAAAGAGCTTACAAAGACCTATAGAGATACGCAGACCGCCATCGTGCGATTACTAGATAGCCCGAGAGGCTTAGGGTTGGCTAGGTCAATTGCAGGATTAGGGAGATAAAGCAACGAATACAACCACTCAGATGCTAAAAATGTCTGGAATTTGGACATATAGGCTGTTTTAATTGCGGTGCGGCTGGGCATGCAGCGAAAAGCTGCCCTACTGAGAGAGCTGTTTTCTATCTCGCGGAAAAGATTACACAGTCGTAAAAAATGTATCTAGCTGCAGGTAATTACAGTTGCACAGCCTACCAAGCAGCATTGAAAGCAAGGAAATTATGAATAAGATGACAGTATAGCTTAACTTAAATTTTTGCAAGACAGCTCAGGACCTGCTTGGTCAATATGTCCGAGAGCAGAAGATTGATATTGCCATCATCATCGACCAGTACAAAGACCTAAACGAGTCGTCATGGGAAACGGATTGTACGAATAAGGCAGGAATCTGAGAATGCAAAGACTTTGCTTTCCAGGAAAATATTACCACTAAACAAGAGGGTTTTATACGTACGAAGATGGGGAGATTCATGTTTAGACAACTTCTGGACCAGTTGATGCAAGACACTTTTGATAAGAACCCAGCAGTCATTGTTGGATACTTCAGTGCGTAGGCGACCTATTAGGAAAGTCAGAGAACCAACTAAAGGAGACGTGTGCTACTAGAAGCATTTGCACTACTAGATATGATGCTAGCAAACCAGGGCAATGCAACCACTTTCAGAAGAGGTAATGCTGAACCTACCATAGAGTATAGATCTAACTTTCGTTAGCAACTATTTAGTAAAAAGGATAAACTCTCGGGTCGTAGGTGACCCGTACATTATCAGTGCTCATTTTGCTATAACGGTGGAGCTGGGTTCATCAAAACAGAAAGAAAGAGAAAGTAGCAGAACCATGACTACTAGTTGGAAGATAAAGTCTCTTGACAAAGAGATGTTTTAGCAAGTTTTTCAGAAAGTAGATCTAACTGGAACGGCAAAAATCAAGGCTAGACAGGTGACAAGGAGTCTTGTCGGAACTTGTGACGCGGTGATGCCAAGAAGATCACAAAACCATAGACGAGCACCAATATGTTGGTATAAACAACTCTTAGATTGTGCTCATAGCAAATGTCATCAGACCCGAAGATGTGAACAGCGGGCACGGAAGAGACACCATAGAACAGGCATAGGACAGGACAAGGTTGAAGCCTGCAACCAAAAAATGATAGTAGCTAGACGTACTCCTGAAAGATTAATTAAAGAAAGCAAACGAAGCAGTCTGAACGAGCTCCGAGAAGTTGACAAAGATCATTAGGGCCGACCATATAAAGTGGTGATGAAAAAAATAAAGGAAACTTACGTACCTCCACCAAGATATCCTGGGGTACTGCATGGAAATAGTAACGCCACTCATCCCTTTTCAGCAGGGTGAGCAGTGTATTATATTAAAAGAGACGAGCGAGAAAAGTATACTACCAGTCGCCAAAGAATAGATACTTGCCGCCTGCAAGAGTGCAGAAAATAAGAATAAAGGATATTTCCGATGAAGTAGAAAGTACAAAGGCTAATGCTATCACCAAAAGATGACAAAACTTCAGGAGAAGCCTTATCACACAGCCTGCTCTGCACGTTTGACTCACAGAGTAGAATCCTGGAGCGCATTACCACCCACAGGACGGAATGGTTGTCAACATAGCAAGGTCAGCGATCATTGAAATCAGTATCGAAAATCAAACATAATTCGGTTAAGACGAGACTTAGACTTTAACGTGATTGTCACTATGAATTCTTAACCACCTGACTCTTGACGCGCCCATTTATACTCGAGATCTATTCGCTTTCGAAGCTAAGCCGACGCCCTACTGAGAGGATGTACTGGTAACAGAGCACGTCAGAAGCAAAATAAAACATAAGATAAGTAAAATGCACACACATAGACCGCATGCCTCACTAAATATTCTTTTTCTCTCTTTGTCTTTATCATAATTCGTTACACGAGAAGTCGATTGCATCTTTCAAAAATCTGAAATATTATCAAAGTAAAATGCTCAGTACTAGACGGATATAAAGACAAAACCATAAAGTTATTGATTTTGTATGGACGAATTGCAGTATATTAAAAACTTTCAACACCAACATAATTATTTTTTAATTAAAACATAACCAAACCTAAAACCATCAGTTTTTACAACAAAATTAAACTTTTAAGTGTGGCATCAAAATTCCGGACAGTTGTACATCATTTGACGCGATTAGACTAGTGCAAACTTTATAAATCATCTTCTTGAATTTATTTTTGTTAAAAAAGTAATCAAAATCGTAAATATATTATTCGTGATAGTGTTTACGATGCTGATCCGCTTTAGTTTTTGAGGTCAAAAGAAGTATCACAATAGCAAATATTTGAGCGTCCAAGTATAGACCTAAATTTTCAATTGGTCCAAGTACTGGGCATTTCACCTCAGTCTGTGATTCAATGGTAACGATAGGAGTGACGTCCTACTTTAGGAAGGGAAGCTGAGCTTAGCTTGCATTATCAATCGCAGTGTTTAATTTAAACTAAAAATATATAACGATCTATGGCGGTTTCAAAAAACTTTCTGGCGGCTACTGAAGGCTGTTCTTTCGTAGATAGCGAAGGTAGTCAAGCAACGATAGCGCTAAGACTTTGTGTTTCGAAGCCTCGTTGTCATCCGTGCTTATAAAGCCAATCAACCCGTAGAGTTGACAACTCTCATAAGTTTAGGACATGAAAATTATAAAACATATTTACTAAAAGGTTAAAAATTGAATCGTTACCTGCGATGGCAGTAAGCAAGTCCACGTAAAAGTTGAAATAAAAAGAGCTTAACATTGCGTGGATCTAGTCCTCCACCACCCGTACCATACCTTTCCATATATTGTGAAAGATCGGTATGAACGTATTCAAAAACGAAGGTCAGAGTTTCTCTTGTATGAATGATATCGTGAAGCGTAACTATATTGTTGTGTTTCAACTCTTTAAGTAAGCTTGCCTCACGAATGGCAGTAAATGGAGCACCTTCCTCTTCTTGCAGTCTTATTTCCTTCAATGCAACCACTTGATTCGTTAAATGACTAAAACCTTTAAATACTGTTGCATAAGATCCCTCACCTAACTGTTCCAATTTAACGTATGCTTCCGATTTTCCAAATGGGGAATCGCCCTGTAATGTAACGTTTTATTTTAAATAAGAATAATTTTAAAAAATTTTAAAATACATTATCCAAACACTATCGATAGATTTATGAAACTTAGCATAACGAAAAATCATTTAGTAACAACTATCGTGATTTATGTCGCTCCTGACATCACTCGGCTAAAATAATATTCTTCTCAGTAAAGTTTATTGTTATAAATAGTACATTGTGCATCAAGAGGAGAAAATACTACTTCATGCAAGGGTGGGGTGTTCAGCACGAATCGGAGTCAAGAACGCCGAAGTCTCAAAACACTGTGTGTGTTTTGTGTGTGTGTATGTGTGTGTGTGTGTGTGTGTGATAGTGTGTCTGTGTGGGTCCGTACGTACACCATTATGATTCTAAAAGCGCGCGACCGATCATGATAAAATTAGACATGCATATGGCGCAGTCCGCGTCAACTGAGACGGAGCTGTACCCAAAAACCCTTAGAACCTAAAAATTTTTACAAAATCATAAAAATTACCGTTTTTTATCTACTTTCGATTACCAAGTGGCACTTTTTTAAATTTCGACCCTAGGAAGAGCTGCACGTCCTTAACCTTAAAGAATATACTGTATTACGATTGAAATGCTTATAACTTTTTACAGGAGTTGTCATTTTTAATTAGCTGGGGCTTAAATGAAAGCTTTTTTATTCTACTTTTAATTTAAAAATTTACATTCAGTGCCTGTTTGTAAGTTAGCGATATATGTAGGTACCCCACCGATAGGTGGCGGTACATCCGACTGCAGAGAGAGGGAGAAGGCAGCTCACGACGTGAGTGAAGAAAGAACGTCAGACGTCTGGAGAGGATCACAGTTAAACAATAAAGCTAGTTGAAACAGCGAAGGTTTAGCTCAATCAGCCATCCCGACCTTGCCTCTTCCTACATTAGTGACCCTGACTGGAACATCTCCAGCAGCAGCTCAGCGATCTCTCTAGCAGCGGCAAAACGACGCCTCAGCGCGTCTTGGCGAGCAGCAACAGGTCGACGCGACCGCCGCCATCGTTCCTTTGTGTGCGTGCAGGCACGCCGGCGCACACAAAGACCAACACTTTCGACGATCACGCCAATCTCCTGAGAAGACGTGGACGTCTTCTCCACCACGAAACAACGCTTTGTTGCGCAACGTGGAAGCCCTTGCCGCGGGGAAACAGCCTTGCGTGAAGCCACCGTCACCGGCGCCTTATCAACGATCCGGCACCCCCACAACGGCAGAGTCAACGGATCCGTCGCAGCGTCGTGCGGAACGAGCTTCGAAAATTCGAGGTAACAGTGAAATCGCGAGAGCCGAAATAACGAGCAGCGGCTCGTTCGCACAAACAAGCGCATTCGCAGAAAAGCGCGCGCGCGCAAACCGCCAGGCCGCCATCTTGCTTGCGGCGCCGACTCGCAGCGTGACCGATCGTTCCGAGAATAGTCAGAGCGAATAGTAAACAGTTTCGAGAATCGACATGCATACGTCGCGACGCGTGGGTTTTTCGGAAAAGCGACAATCATAAGCACTCGCACAATTATTACTCTGCTTTCTGGTAATGCGTCAAAGACAAAACGGCCGAATCCAAACCTCAGGAACCAAGCTTAAAGATAACAGCGGGTTAAACAGGCAACAGCTGCCAGAAGACGGCTATTCCACAACAGCAAACCTCGACCAGATTATGTCCCAGTGGATCAGAAAATCAACAGCAAGATGAACTCCCTCGCAAAACTGTTGCAGGACTCCATCGCTCCTCTCATAGCAACACCAAGCTTGTTACCACACCCGCAGGTGAACTTAAATACAGACTGTCAAGCACAAAACATTTAACCAGATCAGCAACGTTACAGCCCTGCTTACTCAAGCACCAGACACTTGCAGTTCTGGAATTTTTTACAGACACGATCCTCAAGGTTGGTTCACACAGCTGGAGGATTTGTTCACAGCGTACAAAGTTAATGAAGACGAAGCAAAGTTCAACTTCGTCATGAGATACCTCACTCAAGATACTCATCGAGATCTGCAATACAAACTTAACAGCCTTACAAGAGGACAAATATTAGCAGATTTTGACCGAACGTTACGCGGAAACTCCACAGCAACAACTTGACAGGCTGTTCAAAGGTCTAGATATTTTATCGAAAAAACTCTTGGATCTCTTCGCAGAGATGCTGAGCCTGGCGCAAAACCAAGTCCCGAGAGAAACCATCGTCTCGGTGTGGAAATCACGCTTACCTCCACAGATCCAAATCATAGTTTGGAATTACAAAACGGAGGACGAACTGATTAAGAGCGCGGATATGGCTTACGAGTTCCTGCACCAATCCAACCAACTGAAAGCTCTGAAGGCAGACAATCAGTCTACTTCCGCCCCAGTTGATACAATCGAGCAGCTAGTAGCGGCAGTACAGAAGCTTCAGGACAATTCCGGACAGAACAATCGTTCCAGAGCCAACAACCGGAAAAACAAGTCGCGCGACAACTTGGGAAACCGAATAGACTCGACACCAGCCAGATCTAAATCAAGAGGTCGGCAAAACACCAAGTACAATCGTTGTTGGTACCATTGGAAATACGGATCGGAGGCCAAACACTGCTTTCTACCGTGCGATTGAAAAACAGCACCAGGCGATACATAAAAGGTAAAGAATCCTGATTACTCAGCAAATCAGGAAAACTGAATGACCCGACCGTCAAGGAGGCTGACAGCGGGTCACACACTGCCGCACATCTCCACGTGAGAGATAAACTCTCAAACGAAGTTTTTCTAATAGACACTGACGCAGACATCTCAGTGATTCCAAAATCCAGCAACTGGCAAGGCAGCTGACTTTCAACTCCATGCTGTCAACGATACGACCATAGACGTCTACGGCGTCAAACGCCTCGAATTAGACGTTGGCCTGCCTCACAGACTGGCTTGGAACTTCACCATCGCAGACGTTCCGCACTCAATCATAGGAGCAGATCTCCTGAAACACTACCATCTGCTACCAGATCTCAAACTTAAGAGACTGGTAGATGGCAATCAGCTCACGTATGCTCCTGCCTTCATCAGGTCGGTAAAACCAGTGCAAATCTCTTTCCTGGCACCGAGCCACAAATACGCACACATAGTAAACAAATATTCTCAAGTTTTTGGTGCTGACCAGTTTACAACAATCAAGAAACGTGGTGTTTTTCATCATATAGCGACCAAAGGTCCACCGGTCTCGCAAAGGGCTTGCCCGCTTTCGCCTGCTAAACTCAAAGCAGACAAAAAAGAATTTCGCAAATGGTGCAAGCTGAGCATCTGCCGCCCTGCAGACAGCTCTTGGGAAAGCCCACTTCACATGGTCATGAAGAAAAACGAGGAATGGCGTCCATGCGGCGACTACCGTAAACTTAATCTGGCCACGGTCCCGGACCGTTACCCCATTCCTCACACATGCACGACTGTATGACATTTTGCCACGGGAAAAAGATTTTCACGGCGTTGGACCTACGCCAAGCCTATCGCCAGATACCGGTGGCCCCGGAAGACATCCCCAAAACAGCAATCACACTTTTTGGACTTCCCAGTAATGACGTTCGCAAAAGCACCTTGACATTGTGCTCAGCCGCCTGAACAAGTACGAGCTGTAAGTCAATCTAGAGAAATGCAATCTCGGCGTCTCCGAACTTGTCTTCTTGGGCCACCTCATCACACCCAATGGTTTCCAACCATGCCCAGAGAAAGACAAGGCGGTTCAAGAATTTCCACTACCACAGACCATCGAAGAACTACGTCTCACAACGGCCTCTTCACAAATTCCTAAAAGGCGCTAAGAAGAAAGACAAACGCCCAGTTCCTTGGATCCCAGAAGCTGAGGCAGTTTTCCAAAAATGTAAGGACGACCTTGTGAACTTATCCTTCACCGCCTTCCCAAGTGACAATGCAGAGCTACGTCTCATCACCGACGCATCTGACACGGCCATGGGGGCGGCCCTTGAGCAACGCTCGGACAACGCCTGGCAACCACTAGCATTCTTTTCGCAGAAGTTCTCTCCTGCGCAAAAGAAGTATGCCACCTACGACAGGGAGCTGACGGTCATTTACGAAGCCATCAGAAACTTCTACCACTACCTCGAAGGCGCAGAATTCAAGATCTTCACAGATCACAAACCGCTGATCTACGCTCTACAGCAGAGCACGACAAGATGCCATCATACATCGCCCAGTTCAACGCGGAGATTCTCTACCTCCTAGGAGAAGAGAATGACGTTGCAGACGCACTGTCTCGAATCAACGCTTTCACATCTCCCGCATTCTTCAACTGGAGCGATTCAGACCTTATTGTCGATCCACAGGTCAGAACAATCTTAGCAAACATCAATGCATTCAAGCTACCGACGCTGTTCAACGCGAGACAGCTAAGCGAAGAACAGGAAAAGGACGAGCAACTCAAGGAAATTCTTGAAAACGCGGACCATTCACTCATACTTCGCCAGCTCACGTGGGGTACGGACCACGCAGCTTTTTACTGCGACATTCACGAAGATGTCGTTTGCCCTTATCTCCCAAGGAAACTAAGAAAAGAAGTTTTCAACAACTTCCATTCACCATCGCATCCCGGAGCTAAAGTCACAGCTCGACTCATTCACCAACAATACAAATAGAATTAGCACCAGAGATTAGAGGAGAGATTGCCGATGAGCATGGGCGAAAGCGTGCCGTGCGATATACAGTCGTAAGCTAGCGCCGCCCTGCGGTTTTCGCTCCGAACTATACGCATCTAGAAGCAGCGGAGGAGAAATAGGGGCGACCGTACGCAACTAGCTTCCCCACCAGCAGCAGCGGGAAGGGGTAAGTAGAGAGTACACAATCAACTCTAAGCACTTAAGGTCAGTGGCCATGATCGTCTTTATGAAATCAGCCCTCATAATTAAAAACTTTAATTTTTTAAACGTAAGACGGATTATGGTTAAACCGACACAAACACGTTAAGCTTAAGTTTAAACAATGCTAAATTAAACTAACAAGCCACCCCAGCCACCCAATAAACATATGCTACTTTCAGTTTTCATAGAACAACGACGATCGTGGCGGCGCGGTCTATGTTGTTGCTTGGTGTTTATATGCACTCAAGTTCGTGTCCGAGGTTCGGCAAATTTTTTTATTTATTTTTATTTGCTTATAAAATATTTATAATGCGTAAAAACAATAAGAAATATTATTATTCTTTTAGTACGTAGGGGACGTACAATGTGTAACTACAGTTATTCATAGTTTTATGGGTAACGAAAAAATACAATTTTAAACAAATTTATATTATTTTATCAGTACGATAACCTTTTTACAATTACATAAAAACGAAAAAATTAAGTTTAAACTTAAATAAAATTAAATTAAACTAAAAAGCCACCCCAGCCTCCCGATAAACATATGCTACTTTCAGTTTTTCTTCGTCAATGATCATTGTGGCGGTGTGGTCTACGTTGTTGCTTGGTATTTTTATGCACTCGGGTTCGAGTCCGAGTCTCAGCAAATTTTTTTTTCTACTTGCTGATAATATATACAGTATACAATAATAACGCAATATGTCATTCTGCTTCTGCAATTATATTTCGATTTAGGAAAGTATACGGTGGGCTTGCAATAAATATAGGTATAATTTACTTCTTGAATTATAGGAATACAAATTAATAATTTTTTTTTAATATCAATGTATTTTATAAAACGTTATCGTACTAATAAGATAATTTAAATTTATTTAAAATTGTATTATATATTTTATAAGCAAGTAGAAAAAAAAATTTGCCGAGACTTGGACTCGAACCCGAGTGCATAAGAATAGCAAGCAACGACGTAGACCACGCCGCCACGATTGTCGTTGGTGTATGAAAACTGAAAGTAGCTTATGTTTATCGGGAGGCTGGGATGGCTTATTAGTTTAATTTAGCTTTGTTTAAGCTTAAGCTTAACTTGTTTGTGTCGGCTTAACCCCCTCTAAAAAATTAAAGTTCTCAATCATGAGATTTGAAAAGTTTTAGATTCTAATTTTTTTACACTGATGTTGTTGTTTAAACATTCTTTTTATTCCAATAATATGCCCGAATAGTTTTTGTCGTTGGTTGAAACTACCGCGAGGTGTGGATGCGCAAATTCGACAGTCGCCGTTTGTCACTTTTCTTCCGCCGCGTCAGTGGCGGACGGCGGTGGACCTAAGAATATATATAGCGCCTCTCCCTTCTCCTCTACTGCCGCTGGATGCGTATACTTCCCCTACGCTCCTTTTCTAGATGCGTATAGTTCGATTGCAGGCCGCAAGTGGCGTCATGATCGAATTCGGCACGCATTTTTAACACGGCATCGGCAATCTCTCCTCTAATCTCTGTTCGCACAACCTCATACCATCCGGCCTCCAACGGCGTGGTGGAACGCCTCCATCGAGACACCAAGACAACTCTCATGTGCCATGGAAACAGTCAGGATTGGTCTCAATTACTTCCCACAGTCATGCTAGGACTGCGTACACGCATTCGTTTAGACACCAATGCTAGCCCAGCTGACTTAGTGTTTGGCAAGGCAATGAGAATTCCAGGTGACTTCTCACCCTTCACGGACGAAGAACCAAACGTTCGTCTATTCTACAACAAATTCCGAGATCGCATGCAGCAACTGAGACCAGTTCTAGTTAGCCACATGACAGCGATCAAGACATTCCTGCACCAGGACATTAAAACGTGCACTCACGTCTGGATGCAAGAAAAACGAATCAAACCAGCATTGACTTAGTCCTAGACGGGCCCTTATAAGGTCATCTCTCGCAACATTGAGAACCAGACCTTCATCATAGAAATCAATGGCACACAGAAGACAGTGTCACTTCCACGCTTGAAGCCGGCAATCATTCTGCAAGAGAATCCTGACGGCACTAAGGAAAATACTTTACCTGAATCGATCAAGATTCCTAAACCTACGAATGCTAATCGTGCTCAGCAGCCGGTACTTCAAAAACGGAGCTTCCAGCTAAGGACACACCTCCCGCATCTCCAAGTCCTCCTACCGTAAATCCGCCGGAGCAACCAATCCCCACACCTCCACCTCCCATACTCAAACGTACGAAGTTTGTCCCTAACATTCTACGACGGAACAAATACACTGATGCGATTCAGTCGCGTAGCGAGGGTAGCGAGGTTTCGAAAAAGCGAGTCTCATTCCGTTCTCATTGAAAGGGATCGACATTGTAAAGGCGTTACAAAATCAAATTCCCAAAGACAGCTTATTACAGCTAATTTCCGCATGCGTCCAATTCAATCTCTAAATCTAGTTCTCAATTCCATTGTAAAACAAGCGAAAAATTTCTCACACGCACTAACAAATAATTAGCTTTAAGGAAAATGTAAACAATCATTTATTTCTTTTTTTGTAACTCTCCGGTTACTGACAATGTTTTACCATCTCGTTAAAACTTTGTAAACTCTTCTCTCTTGCAGCTTAACTTAAGTTTCTGTACCACAAAAATGCTTCTCATTTCTTTTTTCCTTCGGGGGGAGTACTGTAGGTACCCCACCGATAGGAGGCGGTACATCCGATTGCAGAGAGAGGGAGAAAGCGGCTCACGCCGCAAGTGAGCGAAGCGCTCAGTTCCGCTCTGACCAGACTACACGTCAGACATCTGGAGAGGATCACAGTTAAACAATAAAGATAGTTGAAATAGCGAAGGTCTATCTCAATCAGCCATCCCGACCTCGCCTCTTCCTACATATATATTCTTATAAATTATGACTGTTTCTTTCCCTTCTTGATAACCACATACACACACACACGCAGGCACGCACCCCCACACACGCACACACGCAACAAACAGGGACTTGGCATAAACTTTTCAAACGAAAGTAAAACAAAAAAGCCTTAATTTAAACCCTAAATGGTTAAAAATGACCGCCTGAGTCGACAGTTATGAGTATTTTAAAAAAGCAAAAACGGCGCAGGCTTTTCATTGCCCCAGACGACGAATTTGTGCAACGAGACAAGCTTGAGCGAACGCGAGCGTAGTGCGCATGCCTCGCGTAAATACTCTAAGAGCATACTATACTGCATACTCGGCTCAGTGGAGTCATACTATGTCTCTCTCTCTCTCTCTCTCTCTCTCTCTCTCTCTCTCTCTCTCTCTCTCTCTCTCTCTCTCTTGCTTGTTAGACTCCGAGCAGAAGGGATGTACTGACGACTCGTGGCTTATGCCACTTACTTTCAATAATTTATTTACAATTCTTATTAACCTCAAAATGTCTTTATTTATCCATCACTTTAATACATCGGCACATCAGAGTGTAAAGGACAATGCTTGGGTTTGAGGCAAAAACGGTGTTTATAGAAATCACAACTTTAATGAAAAAAATTATTGTAACGACGATTACCTTATTCTTTCTGCGAGGACAGAGGTCGATTGAGCCTAGCGCGTGTCGCGCTGCCCTTTTAAGTGCTCGACCGAGATTACCCCTCTCTGGGTTTAATTTCGCAGAAACCCCCGATCATTGTGCGATCACGTCACCTCCGAACCACCGCCTGTTATCATATCAGCCTTTTGGCCCGAGTCCTGACATTTGTCAGCGGGTTCCCGGCCCAATTTTCTGGTTTTGAAAACCAGAGATTTTTCGCCTGGGAAACCACCGTCGCGAGACTACAGCTTTCGAAAACTATACGTTCTCCTGGCACGGCACGGTCCGTCTCGCAAGGGTAAATTTTCCTGATCACGGAAAAACTTTAAGTTTTTCCGGCACAGCACGGCCTATTTTAGGCGATGGTTCGGAGCGCATTTTCTAACGTCGATTCCCCCCGAGACTCTGGCGCTTAAAATTAGATTGACAAAATGCGTGCGGCGCTAAGAATATTCGCGGTTATCAAAAATATCGTACGGGAGGTTTGTCCGCCTCGTATCGATGTTCGCATTCGCCGAATCTCTTTCGGCTTTGTCTCGAGTCTTTCACAGCCGAGCTTGTTTTCATCTCGGGACTCAATTTGTGGTAATCGGTATTTTGATTCGCGAATCTACACTCGGCCGGTGCCGACATGCGCCGCTGTAAAGTTTACATTTACACTATTCCATTATAAATTCAACGCTTAAATAAAAAACGCAATTGCACACGCTATACAGAGGAAGGCGAGCGAAAGCGAGGATAATATCTGAAGCAAAGCACTAAATTCCACTTACCCTATGCCCCCCGAGTTAAAATAAAAGAATGTTTTTTATAATAAAGCACCGGCATATGAGGGGACGGCAAGCGTGAAAGTGGTATAAAATACTACAGGAAACTTGGGACGAAAGTTGATTTTTCCTTGTATGATTACTGCCCTCGCTAGTATATTTTTTTCTTGTGGGATTACTTGCAAGCGAAAAATCTACTAGCTCGGGTAGTAAACCCACCCGTAGGAAAAATCTGCTGCTTTCGCCCCTTGTTATGTACTAATTTGCAAAGAAAAGAGGTCGACCACACATGCATACGTTACTTTTTTCAGATAATGTTTGAAAAAATTTCAATACATGTAGTTATCCGATTCACGGACAAAGAAATTATGGAAAAATAAGGATGTTGTGAAACCTACGACAGACGGTTTTCTCGAGGTTATCTGTCGTAAAAATACTCGAAAATCGTCATAAATGCAGGCAAATGTCGTAAAACAAATTTATAATCCTTAAAGTTAAATAACAGCAAATTCTCCGGACGTAAAAGAAATCTGTCGTAAATCTGTCGTAAAGTCGTCTGCAACAAACGAGAAGATGGGCAACGGTATAGCATCTTTCATGAATTTTATTAAACAGGAACATAAATATCAATGAACTTATGGTGACCACAATTGAAACATTTGAATCGGAGGATACTAGTATTGATGTTGTAAATAAAATAAACTCTATTACTTTTATTCAGAATATTTTTGATAAGGTTTGTCATGTTAGTATGAAAATTAGTAAACTTTTCAATATCAATCATAAAATACAATCGTATCCCAGTAGAATCTTACTCTCTAGCAATACACATGATGTGTCTTTTATGAGACAGCTGGGAATACTTATCCAACATAAATTTTTGATAGTAAAACTTCATATCGTACAACCAGTTTGACATGATTTTAGCTTTCAAAGATAAGATTCATATAAACTTTGATAAGAATATGAATACAAATCGCTAGTGCGGTTGCATAGAAACGAACACAAATACGTAATATATAACCTAAAACAATGGAGAAGTAGAAAATCCGTCAAAATTCAAACGAACTAATATATAAACAGTTAAAGTTCACGGTTTTCTATAATACGAAACCAGGTTTGGGGAGAGGAGGGGTAAAATAGCACAGTTACACGTTAAGGTAATAGGTAATCATAGGAGTAATTTATTTTACATTTTAATCAAAAACCAGGTGAGGGGGGGAGGGGGCACGGAATAAAACTCGTCAGCGAATGAAAAATCAGAAGAAATTTTTATTGAAATATCCGTAAAAAATGAAATACAAACTGAACTAATTATGAATAATTACAATGTTACAAAACATTTTGAAGATTTTAAACAAAAAGTAATTATCAATATGATTATTGAGCCTTGTCAATACTTTCTAAAAATAGAAATTCCATTTCAAAAAATACATATAAAAAATTATTTTATTTAATTATAATCAATTTGTGAAATTCGCGAGCGACTTGCGCCTTCACCCAATGATGTCCAACAAAGAAACGCAGAATACGGATACGGAATGGGACGAATTGGGCATGAGTCATAAAATTACCTAGAAATTTATAGCGTACAACAGATCTGTCGTATGTTTAACGTTGCCAAAAAAATAATTTTTAAAAATAAAAATAAGATAACATACGCAAAAAATAGACCTGTTGTTTCAGATAATCGATACTTGTTATTAAAATTTAACTGTCAAATTAATATTAATGTGTTCTCAACTGTACAGTGCATTAAATATTTATTCAAATTACGATACTAGGGGCATAAGTCTTTTACGGCATGGCGTGTATAAGCGTTCGAGCGTACCAAGTGCGCTTAACGCCGTGTCATCAAGATCACTTCTGACACGTGTATCGTACATTATTTTATAACACTGACTAGCATTAATCCGCTGTCATACCTATCTGTGGCATTAGCAGATTTTTTTTGCATCATACAGTTAGCACCCGAACGTAATGAGGGCGATATGCACGGTGAAATAAAAAACTACTTATGCCACAAATAGACGTGATATAAATGCGAATTTATGCCACGTAGTGCTACGATATTGTTTTACAGGCCACGATTGCGTGTATTTAAAAACTAATAACATTGATGTGTCTTATATTGTTTTGGTAATGACTGTGGAGACAAAAAAAACTCATAATTATGATGAAATTAAGCAATATATAAATACCGAATTGGTCAGTCCTCCTAAAGAAATGTATCGATCATTAAAATATTTTATACTTATTTTATTTATTGATTCCATAAATAGTACAGAGTATGTAACTAATAATAGAAAATATTCGGTACCTTGTAGAGATACACATGGTTACCTGTTTTCAAGCACTGATATTACAAATATATATATATATATATATATATATATATATATATATAAGTATTATTATGTTTTGTATTTTATATTTTGTAACTTGGT
>QLSS01000595.1:43216-55206 GCA_024372645.1 Trichomalopsis sarcophagae | reverse complement strand
ACAGTATAAATAATAAATCGAGTACAAAAACGTGTGCTGAAAATTACAAGATCATCGTCATGGACTGTAGTAGGTTCCTGTTTTACCAACTTGTTCTCTTACATTAGAGCTCTCTATATGAAATGTTTTATTATTTTTTAAAAAATATATATCAAATATTTATTGTCATATAAATTAAAGTATTATAATTTTTATTTGTTACAAGTTGATATCAACTGCTAAAAATGGCAGATATTATGGATGAATGCTTACAGCAAGTTAAGCTCTTAGAAGAGGTTGATAAATTATTATTTTCTACTACTGCTGCAGTCGATTTATCCAGCATAACACAATGGAAAAACCACTTTCTTCTATCAATAAAGACTTTTCGGAAGGTTTTATGGAATAACAAACTTTCAGTTGCATAAAAACAAAGTATCTTATGTACTTTAGCAAAAGTAGAATGTATGAAGGCTAGACTTGAACTTATCACTAAAAGAAAAAGTGGTGCTGAAGTACAGGTAATAAAGAAGAAGAAGCAGACTATCACTGATCGTGTGCGTTGGATTAATATGGACAACCCTTTTGAAAATCGCATGAGAAGAGATATTGATGTACTTACATTTCTACATGATGCATCAATATTATTTTCACGAGGAATAAAAAAGATGATTGCTAAACACAAAGCTTTTAAAGTGAAAATTGTTTTGTCATGTAAATTAAAAAAAATATGCATAAAAAATAATGAAGAAAAAGAAGAAGTAGAATGCATTGAGATAAAATATTTTAACACACAAAATCATAAAATTTTATCTCCATCATCGTTAACCGAATGGTTCAAATCTAATGTTATTGAACCTCTACTCACAGATATTGAGGAATTTCAGGAATATGATTCTGGCTCGGCTCTACTTTCTATTGAAAACATACAGATAAATATAAATAAATTTAATCCAATGCGTGCCAGTAGCTCTTATATACCATTACCAGCATTCATAGAAAAAAGGAAAGCATGCATAAATGTTAAAAATTATGATAACAAATGCTTTATATGGGCAATTTTATCTGCATTATATCCAGTAAAACATGTAAATCATTCTAATAGATTGAATAGTTGTTCGGGTTCTGCAGAGTCGTTTACTTAATTTTGAATTTCGCGCCGTAGCACGGCGAGCGTTGCGGCGAGAGCGGTCGAGCGCATGCGCGCGCCGCTGTGGGCCTCTGCCGTTTGTGCGGGCTCTGGCGTGCGGGAGCACGTTTCGTTCAGTTCTGACAGCTCCTCTCGAGTTATCAGTCGTCGCTGCGAATTTCTTTTGTTTGCGCCTAGCGAATCTTGTATTAACAGCGTGCGAATAGAGTCTTTTTGTATTTTCGTGCGTCGCGTGTGTGAGTGCAATTTTGCGTGCGGTGTGCTGTTTGAGTGTCATCTTCGAGTGTTGGGACTTCGGCCACGTGCGAGTTTCTTCGACGTGCCGATCTCCACCCGGCGATCGCTACCTACGCGGCAGGGCTGAAAAGGTCTGCCCGTGGTCCAGGATTGGTTCCCTCGGGACGTCGAGGCGTCCTGCGACCGAGGAAGGTGCATCCCATCCACGTGCGGCCAGGGCTTTACGTCGCGCCGTCCACGTCCCGTTTGCGATTCAGGTAGGAGAGCTCTCCAGCGTGCGTAAAGGTACCTCGCGGCGATAGTGTAATTTAAGTGCGTTTCTTTATCTCTCTCTTTTATTATTGGTTTATTAGAGTCTCTTTCCTGTTCTGCGTCAATTGTAATTGCGTTTCTTTCTCTCTTTTTGTCTAATTTAGAGTCTCTTTTCAATTGTAAAATTTCTGTGTTGATTAAAATAAATCATTCGCTTGACCCGGCTTTTCTCTCTTATTCGCGAGAGTTTTTACGCTGAGGCAAGTCGTCTTTTTCCCGCGAAATTTGTGTACATCGATTTATTCACCCAACCTTCCCTCACTCATTCCACCATTTTAATTTTAATAATATACATTTTATTTGAACTCATTAACTTCAATTCATGGTCCCCCGGGTGAGGAGTGAGTGATTGTTTGGGCTTTAATATCGATAATTTCAAGCGAACTTGTAAGCGAGCGAGTCGCTGCCGGCGTCGGTCGGCAGTTCGCGGAAGCGGCCATTGCCGGTAAGCGGGCTACGGCCTCGTGTGTTATTTTCGCGTTTCAGCTTCGCGCCGTAGACTTGCGGCGTAAACACAGCGATTCTGGGAATTGAGTCGTGACTCGCACACTCATACAGCGCATTCTAAGTTATTGATTTGAATTCCACTCTCATTGTTGTTTTAATAATTCTTCTCGAGTTCGTTTGTCGATCCTATTTTGGTGTTTTCTTTTCTCGTTCGAATTTTGATTTGGTCCTCTCGTTTTCGTCGTTCAAGGCCAATCTACCATGGCTCCAGCGCTGAGGAAGTTGGTAGCTTCGCAGGCAAGGCGCTTGGCGAAAATCACGGGCTTGCGTACTCGGTTACTCGCTAAGCCCCCTGCATCTCTCAACAAGAATATCCTCCAGGCTCGAGTCGACGCATTGAAGGAGATCTGGGATGAGGCTCGAAGGACGCACCAGGACATCGTTTCCAGAGATGATGCTGAGGCGGACGCTTACGTCACTGAAGACAACTTTGGGGATCTCCAGGGGGCTTATGAGGAGGCTCTCGATGAAATTTTGACGTTGCTGTCGCAGTTTGAGATTGCTGATCAGTCAACACTTCCTGGCGGATTACTGAATTCTACTGCGTCAGATGCTGGGTTCACGAAACTGCCCAAAATTAACCTTCCTTCGTTTTCAGGCAACTACGAGGATTGGGCGAGTTTTAGGGACAATTTTAGGAACATGGTGCATGATTTGCCTCGGATTTCAGATGCTACTCGGCTGCAGTACCTGAAAATGTGCTTGACCGGTAGTGCGGCTGATTTAGTCAAGGAAATTCCGACTACCAACGCTAACTATGCAAGCACTTGGAAGGCATTGGAGCTTCGTTACCATAATCCGAGGCTCATCATCACCAGGTACTTGAAAGCCTTCATGGCTCTTCCTCACCTGAAGAGGGAATCAGGTGATGAGTTACGTTCTTTCATTGATGAGGCTTCGCTTATCGTTCGTGCTTTAGAGAACTTGAAGATGCCGATAGACCAATGGGATGTATGGTTCGTTTTCCATTTGTCTGAGCGGTTAGATTCAGAGTCTCGCAGTGGATGGGAGTCCTTACTTAGTAAGAAGGAGCGGAAGAAGATCGAGTCAGAGGCAGGCGTAGGACAGGAGGCTACTGAGTCGTCGTACACTCCTGCGACATTCCACGAGTTTATTGAATTCCTCGAAACTCGAGCTCAAACTCTCGGCGTGCTGGCTCCTGATCGACGAGGCGAGAAACGATCGGCTGCTCCGCTTAAATCGATTCATTCTCGAAAGGTTTTTCATGCGAATCCTTCGCAGTGTCCTCTCTGTGCTGGTCCACACGCGCAGATGCGATGCTCTCAATATAAGGAGAATAAGCCAGAGGATCGCCAGAAGGAAGTTAAGCGGTTGCGGCTTTCTTTCAACTGTCTGGGACATCATCGAGCGAATTCTTGTTCCTCTTCTGGTCGTTGTTCTGAATGTATACAGAAGCATCACTCCTCTCTTCATGATCCGAGTAGGAACAGCCAAGGATCATCGTCCACTGCGCCAAAAAAGGACCAAGGGAACTCCGGAAGCGGCCCAATGGTGGTTTTGCATGCTGCTAATTCCTTGGTGTCTTCGAGGAAGATTCTTCTTGCCACTGCGCGTGTGGTAGTGGTAGGCCCTAAGAACAAGGGCACGTATGTACGGGCGCTTGTAGGTCAAGGCTCAGAAGCGTCGTTTCTATCCGAAGCCATTTTGCAGTTACTTGGACTGCCCAAGCGACGTACACACGTGCCACTGTCTGGCTTGGGAGCTAGTGCAGCCGGCACGGCTCGGTCGATCGTTCCACTCACTCTTCGCTCAGCGGTGGATTCAGAATTCCAGGTCGAAACTGAGATGCTAGTCCTCCCTAAACTCACGTCGCTTCTCCCTTCTTATGAAGTCAGCGAGAAGTTGGCGAGAGAGCAGTTTTTAGGCATCACTTTAGCTGATCCAGAGTTTGCAGTCCCGAAGAAGATCGACATGATTTTGGGTGCTGATCTTTACGGTCAGTTGCTTCGCTCAGGGGTCAAGAAATCCACAAATTCGCAGCTCGTCGCTCAGAACACCGTCCTCGGTTGGATCGTTTCCTGGCCGATGGATTCAGGAATGACACGGCGGGCGGCAGCTGCTGCTACCCAAGCTCCAGTTCAGGCGTTTCACTGTGCTCCTCAGGATGACTTGGATAGTTTGTTGCAGCGGTTTTGGACTCTCGAGGGGTTTTTGTCACCATCTTTTTCGATGAAGCCGGAGGATGAGAGATGCGAGAGAATCTTCCAGGACACTCATCGAAGGGACGCACAGGGTCGGTACGTGGTGAAGCTGCCGTTGAAGCCTGATCTCCCGTCAGTGGGAGCAGAAACTCGACGCATGGCTCTTGGGTCTCTTTCGCATTTGCATCGTCGGTTTTCACGTGATACGAAGCTCGCCAATTCGTATAGCGAATTCATGGAGATGTACGAGAAGTTAGGGCACATGACGCGCGTTCCACCATCGGAGGTCCACAAGGCTGATTCCTGGTATCTGCCTCATCATCCAGTAGTGCAGGTGCTTCTGTTGATATGGATGTTGAGAGTTGTGTTCGATGCTTCTCGGCGTACGAAGGACGGCACTCGCTCAATACTTTTTTGTTGACAGGACCTCCATTGCAGAGTGACCTTTCTTTGATCATTTTGAATTGGCGTAGGTATCGCTTCGTATTTACGGCCGATATAGTCAAGATGTTTCGGCAGATTCAGGTGGAACCAGAGCATCAGGACTACCAGAGGATCGTCTGGTCACCCGACGCAGCATCGGAACCAGTTGATTTTCGTCTAACTACGGTCACATATGGGACGGCTTGTGCTCCTTATTTAGCGATTCGCACACTATCCCAGCTGGTCAAGGATGAAGGTCATCGGTTTCCTCTCGGAGCTCGTTGTCTAGAATCGGAGACGTACGTTGACGATACCTTCGCAGGGGCTGATGATCTGTCGGTTGCAATTCGGAAGAGAGTCGAGCTTACCGAATTGTTAGCTTCTGCTGGAATCGAATTGGACAAGTGGGCTGCGAACCATCGGGAGCTGCTTCCAGATCCAGCACAACAGATATCGGAGAAGCAGATAGGTGAAGATGAGTCGGTCAAGGCTTTAGGCGTTCACTGGGTTCCATTGCAAGATAAGTTCAGGTTCAATGCTGTTGACATCGAGAACGTGGCTGCAGCATATACAAAAAGGTCCGTCCTCTCGAACTTTGCTCGCTTATTCGATCCGTTAGGTTGGCTCGCTCCAGTCACGGTCATGGCGAAGATTTTGATGCAAGACATGTGGATTCTGAAGTGCGATTGGAATTGACCTCTACCAGCTGAGATTCGAGAGCGCTGGTACGATTATTGCAAGGGTTTATCCGCTTTGCCATCTTTGTCCACCGAGCGTTGGTTAGGTGGTACGGCTGATTGCTCTTACCAGATCCACGGATTTTCGGATGCTTCTTCTCGAGCATATGCTGCTGTGGTGTATCATGTTCCGACAAAGGAGAATCCGGCTGACTTGGCGACGCGAGGAGTTCAGCCGGGAGAGTTGGCTAATTGCGCTCTTTGGTGGCAGGGCCGGCGTGGCTATCCATGCCACCAACAGAGTGGCCTCGGCCTGGTGACCCGGTTCGAGTTAATCATGCTCGTCCAAGATCTGAGGAACTCGAGATTTTGACTCGATTTTCGTCTCTGACTAGGCTTATTCGGGTCGTGGCGTTTTGCAGACGTGTTCTCCATCGAATTTGGAGCAGAGGAACGCCGGCAGAGAGCGCTTTGTCTCACTTCCTGACCACTGCTGAGCTTTCTGCAGCTCGGGTGACAGTCATTCGTCTGGCTCAAGCAGGGGCGTTTGCTGAGGAGATTAAGTTGTTGAGATCGGGAAAGAGACTGCCGAAGGGCAATCGGCTCAGCAGTTTAAACCCATTTTTAGGCGAGGAAGATGGCCTCTTGCGTGAAGGAGGTCGATTGTCAAACTCCGGTCTCTCTTTCGATCGGAAACATCCCCCGATATTGACGCAAAGTTCTGCTCTTAGCTTGTTGTTCGTCCGACATGCTCACCATCAGTGTCTTCACGGCGGTCCCACCTTGACACGTCGAGCATTTTAATGCCGCAGGTTTGGATTCTTGGTAGAAATCGGATTGTAAAATCGACGATTCGTGCATGTGTACCTTGTCAGCGGGTCAAGCCTCACTCGGCTCAACAATTCATGGGTGAGCTTCCTGCTGATAGAGTGACAAGTAGTAGGGCTTTTTCTCATTCCGGTCTCGATTACGCAGGTCCCTTCCAAATTCGGATGTCCAAGGGTCGTGGAATTCGTTCCTTCAAGGGCTACATCGCGTTGTTTGTCTGCTTCGCTACTCGTGCTATCCATCTGGAGCTTGTTGGTGACCTGACTTCAGCGTCGTTCATTTGTGCGTATCGTAGGTTTGTGGGACGTCGAGGCATTTGTCAAAAACTCTACAGCGATAACGGCACTAACTTCCAAGGAGCAGATAAGGAGCTAAGGAGAATGTTCCAGTGTGCCTCAGACTTCTATAAGAAGAGAGTTGTTGGCGAACACGTTCTCACCTTCGAGGAGTTTTCTACTGTTCTAGTTGAAATCGAAGCCTGTCTAAATTCTCGTCCTCTAGGTGCTCTGAATGCTGACGTCAACGATCTACGGGCGCTCACTCCCTCTCATTTTCTCAATGAAGGAGTCTCGGTCTTGCTTCCGGAGGATGATTCTCCTAAGTTGCCGTTGAATCGTTTGTCCAGGTTCCAGCTGCTCCAGCGCATTCGCAACAACTTCTGGAAGCGTTGGTCCACTTAGTATCTGCTTCACTTACAGGAACGAGAGAAATGGAGAGATCCCAGGGAGAACTTTGCAGTAGGTCAGCTCGTCTTAGTCAAAGATGATCGGAATCCTCCATCAAAATGGCCATTGGGCAGGGTCCTTGAGGTGCATCCTGGCCCAGATGGTTTGGTGCGAGTCGTTACCATCAAGACGGCTACCTCTTCTCTCCGACGACATGTGGCTCGGCTCTGCCCTCTAGTGTTGGACGAGAAGGTGATTAAGGGCTCTGTGGACGCTGTTAGGGTCTGATTCGTCCATCGGACGAAGGCGGGCGGAATGTTCGGGTTCTGCAGAGTCGTTTACTTAATTTTGAATTTCGCGCCGTAGCGCGGCGAGCGTTGATCAATCTTTTCTTGCGTCATGTACGCCTGCCGAAAGCAAACTCCAAAGCTAGTGATTCGCTTTTTTACCGCTTGAAACCACGAATTTGATTTTTTCTTTAACGCTCTTTCAATGATTTTTGGCTGATATTCATTGGGAATTCTCTTAATCATTATGTACTGCTCAAAATCGTATAAAAATTCTCCTGGATCCTCCCACAATTCTCCCGAGAAGCTTGGCAATGCCATTTCACGGAATAAATTATTTGTCCACGCATTCTCTTGACGGTTGCGATTATCGGTCGCTAAGTTATTTAATTGCCGTTTTAAAGTGCGCACTTCCAATTCTAAACTCTCTATTCTCATATGCAAGCGATTGATCACGTGCTCAATTCCCCGTTCTGGCGGTACTGCCCATAAATCCGGCAGTGAATCGGCTCGAGTTCCGTCCATTTTATATGTAAAACTATACGATAAACGCAAAATATCTTACTAAATATAAAATTTTTTATCTACTTAACTACTACCTAAAATTATTCGTACTTAAATAATAACTTACGGTTCTACTTGTAATAGTCTATTTAAATAAAATAAAATTCATGTATCCATCCTTAGGACTCGCGTTGGGAGCCAATTGTTATATGTGAGAGTTTTCTATGGCTAGATTTAAAAGAGAGATTAGGAGATAAAGAAAACTCTCTTTAATTTAAGGAGCATGAAACTTGACAATTTTTTTTTTTTTTAAGGATTGATTAGAGTTGAGGATTCCCTAACGATGGATGCGTTTCTAAAATAAAACTTACTCTACAATCGCACGCAGACACATACATACATAAACTCACACCCTTATCTCATCCGCCGTTAATCTTCCGTGGTGATGATGATGACTCGTTGCCCGGGTTGATTGGTCGGTAATGGCTTTTTAGTCGCAGCGCTGCTCGTGTGCCTTTGTTCCTCCCCGTTCTCGTTGACGTGGTGAGGCTTGACTTCTCGGTATACTCCTCTCGTTCTCGCGGACGTGATGAGACTTGATGGCTTGGTCGAACTTTACCGAAATTTGGGCGAGAAGACGGCCCTGCTATGACGACTCTAGGTGGATTTTCTCATAGGTTGAATGAGCACCCTTGGAGCGCCGAATCTCTTCTGATTTTCGTTGGACGCTCGGGGCTTTTTAAAAGCTCGATGTGTGGTCCGACCCCACTCTATCATAGAGCTGTGGTGAGGTGGCACCGGGACATAATATTGGGCACCCATTCCAGAATAACGTACACTACAAGTTGTTTAAGTTGATTGCAGTGGAATGGTCGCGATTCGTCATTTCGTGGTAGTGCGTCTATTGTATCTATTGTTTTTTGCAACGTTAAATGCTAATAGTGCAACATTAAAAGTTTATTTTTTTCAATTGACTTGTGCTATATGAAGTTTGATTGTTCTTCAGATTCCGATTGTTGACCAGCTTGAGCGGTAACTCCTGGGGAAGCTGTTGGTGCATCAAGCCGAGCCCCCTCCTGCGTACATCTGCGGTTAGAAGGAGGCCGTCCAGGAAAGCTGAGCTTACTCAACTGCTCGTGGAAATGAGTTTTTGTTAATCGTTTTATTATTATATATTTCTTTCATCTTTTCATTTTCTTTATTCATTATCACATTTATTCATTCATATCATATAACATTATATTTTACATTACATTATACACTAACAAGTAGTCTACATTAATCGATTAGTTTTCGATTTGTCATCTGCTTGCCGTTTTCGCCGGCATTTTCTGCCTTCCAGTCCTTCATTTTTCGGCCGTAACATCGCAGAATCTTGGACAAAGCTGAGCAGAGGTGAATGTTTACGATTTTATGTTTTATCTCTGTTACGTCGGAATGAACGCAAATCACCAATATACTTACTTTTATTCGAGTTCCTATCTGCTGTTATTTATTATTTACTTAGCTTTATAAAGAAATCCCTTTTGACTACCGCAGGTACGGTCATTGCCTTCCGGGAAAGGGATCCGGATAACGAAATCACTTAAACGGTGTTAATTTTTAAAGAAACTAATATAATATATTTCACACGTATTAGAGAAAGGAGAAAAGTACCTTGTAGTGTCTAAATTCGTAAGTGTGTGTGTGTGTAGAGATGTGAACGGCAGGAGGTTGCAGCTGTGGATCCTTGTCGCTCCTAGAGCCTGGCGTCGGTGGTTCAGTGCAGTCAAGCTGGTGTGCGTCTTGGATTCCTTCGGCTCGTTCCTCCTTCAAGCAGGTGCAGACAGATGGGCGCCGTAATGTGTCGTTTCTCCTCTTAGTGATGGAAGATGATGGTATGTCTTAGTGATCGCGGCACTTATACAACTTGGACAGACTGGTAGCGATTCGATATTAACTGGTTCGGATTTATTGGTCTGGCGACTGGCAGCGATTCGGCTTGTAAAGCGACTTCAGGAAAACTGACGACGAGCATCCTTTTGCTCCCGGTCTTTATATACTGAAAAATCTGTAGCGTTGATTTTCCATATTAGGAGTGCCTAATATTCTCACGACTTTCCTCTCGACTTTACGTGATCTCGTAAAAATTTTATTACTTTCAGTTTTTAGGAAAAGCGTGTTGTGACAGCTCTCCTGCTGCTTTTCATCGCCTGCGTACTGTCATGTGTATCTTTTCTCGATTCGTTTGCGGAAGAGCGTGCTCGGCTGATGCTTGTTCTTCGCATAGCTATTTTGATTTCCGTCGCTTTTCGTGAGGAATATCGCGACTAGTTTAGTGACATCTTTTTGTTTCGTCGCCGTCATTTTTTTCTTGGCCTTAGCCATTCTTTCGGGTGATCTTCGCCTTAGAGCGCGTTTTGTCGCTACGCCTCTAATTCTATTTTTGTAGGAATACGTTGTGGTGGGAAATGCTGCTTCTTGCGGCTACTGCGATGACGATGCTTGCGAGTATCTTACGTATGTGTTTTTCTCGTTTCGTGTAAAATTTGTGTGACCTACTTAAATTGGCATCGTAGACGCGTAATGGGATCGGGGATTCCATTACACCTTGTGGTATATATCATTTTTATTGTGTTTTATATGATTTAAAATTTCTTAAATGGCGTAAGTGACTTTTAAATTATTAACTTTTTTATCATCTTTGTCTATATCAGGAGTCCTCTAAATATTTCCTATCCACTTCCTTGATGTATTACTAATTACTAATTATTTAAAACATAAGTTATAATATATCTGTATTTGCAGGTTGCGAAACGGAAGGCAGACACCCAGAACTTGACTGCAGATCCAGGAATATAGCAACAACTCCATCCTTCTCTTAAATTGTAGAGAAAATTGAAGTGTATGTACATACTACTATATAAGCCCCGATGAAAATATCTGGCTGGATATCCATGTGGATTATCCACGTGGATATGTACATTGCGACGTGCAGCCCGGTTCGGCTACACGCGTACACTAATGCACTCCCGTAGAACTCAGAATACCTGCTGCAATTAGGGAGCAGCGGTAGATTACCCGCGATGCGTTGTTGTGTCTCCTTGAGGAGCATAACCTCTCCTGCCAACCGCATGGAGCAGCGGTGGCTCCCCTGCGGCCCGGCAGGAGACTACAACGTAGAGTAGCGCCGCGTTGTTGTCGCCAGGTGTAACGGGCTGCAGTACCGATACAGCAGCCACACATCTAACCCTGCGGGCACTAGGAGTCGCGACGGGTTACATAGTAAACACCACCGAGGAGGACACCGCGCGCGTTCGTATTATAAGTGACGCGTGCGCATCGTCGACGCGCATCATCGCACGTTCCGCTATAGTGCGGCGGACCGCGGGAGAGGGAACCGCGGAGGGGGAAGAGGGAGAGAGAGAGGAATAACTCGCCGAAATATAGCGCGCGCGGAGAGTAGGAACCGCGCGCGAATATACATACCGCCGCGACGATGCTGGTAATGGGAGAGCGCGTGTACACCACTAGCGCGCACCACTACCGGAGACTTGCCGCCGCGAGACGATGCTGGTAGTGGGAAAGCGCTTGTACACCACTAGCGCGCACCACTACCGGTGCCATGTTGCCGCACTGCGACGCCCCAATGAACACGGGAGAGCCCAGTGCACCGTGTCCGCGGATCGCCTAAATCCTGACAAGGGGAGATATGACGACTTCGCGACCTAACGTATACTATCCCTTTCTCTCTCGCTCGTATAATAGATAGCGCCAGCGTATATAACGCCTATGATCTCGCGCCAATATAAATTATTATAGAGGGCGCGGATTAAGATTTTCCGGAGACGCGCAGGATAGAGGGAAGGAGGAGACTTCCTTCTTCACCAGAATTATCTCATCCTTGGAGCGAGTAGGACGCAACCAGATACTCACTTACCAGCCAAAATCTAACCGCCATCGAAGGAAGAAGAAGTCGAAGTTGTTGNAGATAGCGCCAGCGTATATAACGCCGATGATCTCGCGCCAATATAAATTATTATAGAGGGCGCGGATTAAGATTTTCCGGAGACGCGCAGGATAGAGGGAAGGAGGAGACTTCCTTCTTCACCAGAATTATCTCATCCTTGAAGCGAGTAGGACGCACCCATACAGTCATTTACCAGCCAAAAATCTAACTGCCGTCGAAGTAAGAAGAAGTCGAAGTTGTTGTAGCAGAGAAGGCGAAACAATAGTTCAGCGAGTAAGTTGTGGTTGGTCTGGTATTGGATTTCTTAATT
>QLSS01000595.1:5758-43186 GCA_024372645.1 Trichomalopsis sarcophagae | reverse complement strand
CAGCAGCGAAGGCGAAACAATAGTTCAGCGAGTAAGTTGTGGTTGGTCTGGTATTGGATTTCTTAATGGTTTGGTAAGTGGTATATTTATTTGGTGTAACGGAATTCTCCTCGCGTAGCGTGTGTCAGTAATTGCGCCGTGAATAGGTTGAGACGCGGTCGATCTACTTGATCCCGCCATATTTAACAAACGCCGAAACACGATCGGCTGCTGTGTAATTCCGCGAGACATCAAAGCCATTTTTGCCGTCTGTAGATCGAAAATCGATCCAGACACCGCACAACAATTTAAGTAGCGACGCTGTCGATCATCAAGAGATCCAGCATTATCACAGAGAAGTTTTAAGAAGCTGTGAATCTAAAGATCCAGCAACGGTTGGGGAGTAATGCGTAGCGACGCTGTTTATCGCTAAGCGATCCGGCAAGAATAGCGATAACGCCCTAGTCCCTGTAGAACTGGACGCGCGTTAATCTGGTGCGTAGTGATGATCAATCCTCTCGTAACCAATCCTCACGAATAAAGTAGTCGAGTGCTCGTAGTCACTTCGCAACGTAACACGTTCGCACCGCAAATCCAATTACTCATGCCTAGTGCCCACTAGTAGCTTCGTTAATCACGGATCTATCGATACGTTCCGTCGGTTTTCGCGTTTTTCAGCACGACTACTGGGACGACTGGAGGAAGCCAATTCTATCTCAAGAGACTAACGGTCGTACGCCATTTTGAGGGACGCCGTGTCCGTTAAAGCGACGCCGACGCCATTTTGGAGGATTCGTGTGCGAACGATAAACTTAATGGCGTTTTCCTCGTTTCAATAATTAATACTACGAGTTGGTTATATTAGAGTAACGTCATTGCATTCATTTTGAGGATTATTATTAATGAGGTTTTGTTATCGAGATTGAGAACACGCGAAAATAATAGTCTCGGTATTATTAAACAAATTGTATACGGGCGAATCCCGTTGCATAATGGGGGTTGTAGAATATACGAATTGTTACTATTAACTATAACAGTGTGAATTAAGCTTTATTTGAGACCTTCGCCACGCCAGGCATACCGTTCCTAAAACCTACGATTTGTCCCCCTCTGAAGATCTAAGAGTCCGCGGTACGAAGTACTGAAGCAAGGGATAATTTTTCGTCCCAGTAGAAGAACGCATAGTGACCCTGTAGCGACTAAATAATATCGATAGTAAGCGCCTGAAACCGACCATCCGCGTATTAATTGAGTAGAGGAAGTATTCGGGTTGAACAACGGCGGAGAGGAGCGTCGAAGAAATGGACAATCGCGTGAACGAATATCGTACACGGATGCGCACTATTCTGGCGCAATCGAGAGATTTACGCGCGGCGTTGCGAAATTGTAAAAGGCTGCCTACCGACGAGTTGATACGGCGGTTGAGGGACTCGAATTATAGCACGTCCGGGTCGCATAATGAGCGAGCAGAACGGCTGTTCAGGGCGTCTATCATGATTACCGGGCAGGCAGAAGAAGTACCCTGGTATCCCGAGCTCGACGAAGAGCAAGAGATTCAGGTAGGAAATTCTCTAGGGCACCCTTTGGTAATAGACGCGTCGGAATGGACAGATGACGAACCGGAGGGGGCAGTAGCGACGGTGACCTCGGTTGTCGATGTAGAGAGGGCGGAAGAAAATCCGATCGCCCTTGAAAAGCCTCCTCAACCACGAAATTGGAGTCTCGAAGGTAGCGTCGTCCCGTCGGTGGGAAATACGGCGAGCGGAGCGAAAACGACGTTAGCTGCGGAAAAACGAAGTCATAGCGCCACTGGCACAATCCCAAAGCGGACGCGAGAATTGGGACAGAACCCTCGTTTGGCGTCCTGGGGACTCGAGTCGCTGCAGCGGCAGCTGGAGCAGTTGCAAGCGGCGTTTACGAGGTTGGAGACTGCGGAGCCGGTCGTGCCGCCAAATCGTACGCCAAGGAGGCGTATTGAACCGATTCCGGAGATAGGTACGCCGGAATTAGATAAGCTTGGCGTGCAGCCAGTCCGACAACTGTCCAACGAAGGGCAGGGGAAATCCCTCGCAACCACCACTAGCGCCTCTCTTGCCCAAGGGGCAAAGAGAAGATTACCAGTCCCGCTCGTTCCGGTAGAGGCTAAAGAGACGACAACGACTGCGGCAAATCGGGAAAATAGGACGAGTTCGGGCAACAAACGCCCGGTAATGGAGGGACGCCGCAAAACGACGAGGTCGGGTCGGGAAAGCGACCGTAGTGCCCGTACGCCTGAGCGTCGGTCGCGCCGTGAGGTTAGCCGCGGCTCCGAGACGGATTATTCGCGACATTCACACCGCAGTCACGAGAACCTTCGTCCGCGCCGGCGAGTGGACAGCGTACGTCGTTCCTCCGCCTCCCGTTCGCCGAGTACCCATTCGCACGAGGCCGAACACCGTAGACGCCGCCGTGAAGTGCGTCATCGGAGCCGTGAATATCAACCTCGAGGACGCCGAGGGCGACGCCATAGACCACGCGACGCGTCGAGTAGCGACGATTCGTTTAGCGACGACCACGGTAGTTTTTATAGTCGTGGCTCGCGACGGAGCCACCGACGGAGGCACCGATACAGTGACTCCTTGAGCCGCTCACGATCGGATTCGGGTAGTGGTAGCTGGACGAGTGAGGGAAGTACGCGTAGCGACAGGGTGCGTTCGCGTAAAATCGAAACTTTAACCAAGTCGTTAAAAAACTGGACGCCGAGGTTCAGTGGTTCGGAAGGCCGTTCTAAAGCGGAAAATTTTTTATCCATCCTGACGGAATACGTGCGTACGCGTCGGCCCCCCTCGCATCGACTGTTGAATTGTTTGTCGTGTCTATTTACGGATGATGCGGCGCGGTGGTATAGAGGAGTACAGGCGGATTTCCGTAGTTGGCGACAATTTCGGCGGGCCTTCCTCTTTCGTTTTATCGGGGAGACAGATGAACAGGAAGTTAAAATGGACCTGGCGCGCCGGACACAGGGGGTTGGCGAGACCATATCGGCCTATATTGCGTGCTATAAATATTTGCGCGGACACTTACGCCACCCTCCTAATCTGCGTGATCAAGTAGCGACGGTGTACGCAGGATTGCGTCCCGAATATCGAAATTTCATGGTAAATTTGCCACGCTATTCGCTGGACGACATCGAGCGTTACGGGCACCAGTATGAGCGGCACTGCAACTTAAACGCGCGCTGGGTCCCGCCGCCGTCGTCCGATAAAATGAATCTACCAGGTTCAGCTTACATACCCGAATCAGGAAACAAGAAGAAAAGTAAAGAAGTCGCTGTGGTAGAAATGCCGCCGGAGAATAAACAGGGGTCCGTAAATAATAGCGCCGGTGGAAATAATTCCACTAATAACGGGGGTAAAGGTCGTAATAACCGTAACCGGAACGGTAGCAATAGGAGCGGAACCCAATCCAATCCCGGGCCAAATACTACCCCAGTTGGAGGCTCTAGCCCCACCGCAGTAGTACAGGTCGCGCCCGCAATAGTAGAGCCCTCACCCGTGGCTCCGAGCGATGGATTGAGGATTGGTGGTCAACACTGGGGGGGAGGAAATCCAAACGGTTGCGCGGGGAAAACCCCAGGGCAGCAGTACGTAGCGCCGTCCCCATCACCAAGTAATGGGATACAAATAGCTCGCGGTAATGGGCCCCCTAAAATTGGGCCGTGCTTTAGTTGCGGCCTTGAGGGACACCGCGCGGCTAATTGCCCTAAAATGAACTGCTTTGAGTGAGGGCAAAGCGGACATCGAGCAGCGAGTTGCCCTAAACGGTTAGCGCGACAAGTGTACTGTCAACTCTGTAATAAGGAGGGAGTGACAGTACGCGAGTGTTCAAATTGCAACATTCTCCAGCGTTTGCGAAACGGAAGTGCGGGTACTCAGCTCAACCCCCAGGGACCCGCGAAGTGAGGGGGGTTAAAAATACAGTAGCGCCGATCGTTCCAGTAGGTCCTGGCTCGATCAATTGCGCCGATGCCCCACCAGTAGCGTTAGGAGGGGTGTCAAACGTGGCGGAGGGGAAAAGTAAGTCGAAGTTGGAAGTAATTTGGGAGGGTTTTGCCTCTCAGAGGCGTTCGGAGTACATAGGCGTTAGTCCGCGGCAGAAGTTGGAGTCGAAGTCGAAGGAAGTGGAGGAAGAAGAATTGGCGCCGTCCGACGGGATGCGTGACCAATTGGAGTCGAAGTTGAAGGAAGGGGAAGAAGAAGAATTGGCGCCGTCTGACGGGATGCGTGTCCAATTAAACTCGAGGTCGTTGAGAAGTAAGAAGGAAGACTTAGCGCCCGTTCCACTAGTTAGAGAGCGACCGAACGCACAGATAGAGAAGGGCATTATGGAGAAGCAATCACCTCCCGCGGAGTCGATTACGACTGGCGTCCCCGGATCGACTGTCGAGAAGTGCGAAATCTCGATCGGTGGCCAAATAACTTTAGGAAAGGGTAGCGCCGAATCCGAGAGCGACAAGTTGAATCGCTTGCTTAAGCAGGCTCTGGGATCCGAACTGAACGAGGGTTTAACCGATGACGCGGCCCTTGAATTTAGGAATTCCCCCGAGGGCTTACCGTTGCCTCCACCGTCGACGGGAGCAGTGCCCAAGCGCGCTATGCCAGTGCGAAGCTCGTTGTGCGGTCCTAAATCCTCGACTACTAGTGTTTCGGGAGGGGGCGGGACTGATCCTAAATCAGTAAGTAACGACCCTTTAGCGAGCAATAGTAGGACTCTGATTAGCGACATTGAGGCCGTAAGCGATGATAAACGCAAATTGATGCGGTTGTGTCTCAGCGGACGGTGGTACACGGCTTTAGTGGACTCCGGGGCCTCAGTGTCATTGATGAAAGCGGACGTTGCTGAGCGGTTCAGTTCGCGTTTAGAACCTTGCGACTCGGTGATACGGGGATTTAACGGTTATAGCGTCACGGTGAAGGGGTCGTTATCGGTGAAAATGGACGTGGACGGAGTAGTAAATCGACTAAAAATGAGGGTAGTAGAACAATGCCACCACGATATTATCCTGGGTATAGATTTCCTTGAATTGTGGCGAGTGGAGCTAGCTCCGTGGGATAATAGGTGGCTCCTACCAGATGGGATCTGGCATGATTTCTGCGGTAAAGCCTCAGTAAACGGTAAAGAACTTTACGCCGAATGCGCCGGGTTGTCAGAACTGACACAGTCGGAACACGATAGATTATTGGCGGTGGTGAAAAGATACTTACCGGAAAATCCACCCGCGGATTTGAAGCCTACGTGGTTAATCAAACACAAAATCGTATACGTAGGTAATAAAGTGGTTAAGCACAAACATCGCCGCTGGTCTCCGGCCTGCTGGGCGATCGCGATGCGTGAAATTGAAGAGATGCGCCGGATGGGGGTAATCGAACGATCGAATAGCGACTTTAGTAGCGCCCCGGTTGTTGCGAATAAAGAAGGCGGGGAGATTTTGTGTGGATTATCGCGACGTAAATGATGGGACTGTAAAAGACGCATACCCCTTACCGCCCATCGATAGTATATTGGACAAATTACGAAACGCAAGGTATATCACAAAGATAGACTTGCGGAAGGCCTATTTCCAAGTACCGCTTGATGAAGACAGTAAAAAGTATACCGCCTTTTCCATGCCCGGATCGGGTTTATGGCAATTTACGCGTATGCCGTTTGGATTGGCCAATGCACCGGCGACCTTCCAACGACTGGTGGACAGCCTCTTTGGACCCGAATTCGAACCATATGTGTTTGGATATTTGGACGACATTATCATTGTGACAGAAAATTTCGAAGACCACCTGAAATGGGTGGAAATCGTACTAAAGAGGATTACGGAGGCGGGGTTGACGGTGAACCGAAAGAAATGAGAGTTTGGGTGTTCGCAAGTAAGATACTTGGGATATCTACTTGACCGAGAAGGACTAAGACCCGATCCAGAGCGAATAGCGCCGGTGTTAGAGTATTCTCCACCCAAAACGAAGAAGCAGTTGCGCCGATTTTTAGGGATGGTAGGGTGGTACAGCCGTTTTATACCCAATGACTCGGAAATAAAAGTGCCTCTACTAAAACTTCTGCGGAATACGCAACCGTGGATATGGGAAGAGGAACAGCAAGAAGCATTCGAAGCCTTAAAGCTAGCCCTGACTCGCGCTCCCGTCCTGGCGCGTCCTGATTTCACTAAGAGATTCACAATTCAATTCGATGCGTCCGATTTCGCTATTGGAGCGGTGCTCACGCAGGAGTTCGAAGACGGAGAGCACCCCATAGTATATCTCAGCCGCGTATTATCTCCTGCGGGGAAAGATCACCGAAATTGGGACCAACACCTTCACCAATTCCGCCACGCGGTCAACACCGCTATGCAGTCGAGTACCAGAGTTTCGCCGGCGTTCCTTAATTATGGACGCCATCCCCAACCAGTGAAAAGCTTGCGCCGAGAAGTCGAGGTTCGCGGTCCAAAGATCGAAATAGACCCAGCCGTTTGGGTCGACCGAGTAAAACGTTTGGACGCGCTTCTGGACCTCGTACTGAAGCATTTAGATGAGGCATGGGGAAAACAATCAGCGGTATACAATCAAGGGAAACGAGTACTAGAGTTCGAAGTGGGAGATGTAGTGCGTCGGAAAGTACATTCTCTCTCGAAGGGATCGGAAGGGAGATGTAACAAGCTGGACGCAAATTATAGTGAACCATGCGTCATCTTACAAAAATTATCGCCCCTAGTTTACATTTTGGAGACGAAGGATAAGCGCCAGACCGCTAAAGTACACGTAAGCGAGTTGCGCCGGTACGTGCCTCCGCGAAATCGTCCCGCGAATACCTAGCGCCACCCCGGGGTAGTTGTGTTGTCTATGTGTTGTCTAGTAGCGCCGTGATGTCTGGTGTCGGGTCAACTACAATTTACTGGACTCCATATTCATGGATGTCGCCTTCTAGTTAATCCAGAATGAAGACCGTGTCGTGGGCAGACCATTTGGCCGAGATTGAAGAGGAGTGTGAGCGGGAGCTGCGCGCGATCGAGCAGCAGCGGGAGAAGCGCCGTCTAAGTCGTCCAGCCACGGACATGACAAGGACGGCCGACATCTGGGCCCGTCGCAGCCCCGCTCCCTCTAGCGCCAGCTCCCAGGAGGAAGGGGACAAGTGGAAAGCCGGGGTCACGGAGACTCGGATTCCAAAGAAAACCGTGATTGGCGCCCCCGGACCCCTACCCCTTTCCGAAGAGGAGAAGGAGGCGTACAGGCGAGAGGGGATCCCCGTGGAGCAGGAGGCCTCCGCTCTCGACGAGAGCTGTGCCGCCGTCGTCGAGCTGGAGGCACTGGTAGCGGAGGACAATGATCTTACGGTGGTCATTGCCAACGAGAGAGCGGGGACTGGGGAAGAGTATCCCCGCCTTCGAGGTCCTAACGGCAAAAGACGGAGATATAATCCGATGCGCCACCTCGAGGCGGACGACTTCGAGTCGGTCGTGGCAGGGCCGTCTCGTCCTCGTGACTACTCTCCCCCGGGAATTCCGATACGTCGCGAGGCTTTCGAGGTAGGTTAATTGTTCAAATGGCGCCACGGCCCTCTGTATTGACCTTTCGCGACATTTCAGGTGGATATTCCATTCTACACGCCACCTCCCGCCCCGCTGAGCGCCCCGCCGATGCCACGCCTAGAACTTCTGGACGTCGAGAGCGACTCGAGCGGGGGTCCTAGCCTGGGCGCGGTGCCCCGTCGCTACGCGGGGACGACGAGTGCGGGCTCCCGGTCTCGGTCGCGATCGTCGCGCCGGAGGAACGCGGTTAGGCTCGACGGGGTCATGTTCGGTGGGCTGGCGCCTATCGCGACGGACCCCGCCGTTGACCCGCCTCCGCGGGCCTGCTTCAATTGCTGGAGAGTCGGACACCGGAGGACGGAATGCCGGGAGCAACCGGGCCGCTTCTGTTTTAACTGCGGCCGACGAGAAACGGACCTGGCCAGCTGCCCCAGGTGCAGGGAGGCGCATGCTGTGTACCTGCGCCATCAGGGGTACCGTCCTCGCGGTCGGGGGGAACCGGATGGTGGAGCTCCTCCATCGTACGAGGAGGTAATGGGTGGCCGGAGCCCACATACATACGGAACATTAGATTGAGGGAGTTTCATCGGAAGGAAGGAAAGCTCTGCTGTCTTCGAAGGATCTGCAGGTTATTGTAAACATTCTTTTTTTACACTATTTTTGTAGAAAATCTACATTAGTATTTATATTTTTCCCGAGCTACTTAGACTTTATTGACTTGCTATGTATAAATTAAAGTTAATGCTGAGTAGTCGTAAGCCTTTAGAAGAATGTGGTATCGATCACAGGGCTCGTATGAAGAGGTTGTATGAAAAGGCTCGTCATGACCATTCTCTGAATAGTACTGACATGATTAGAGAGGATATTGTAGCTGAAAGTGATAGCATGTCAAATAATAATAACAGCTTACATTTATTTAACGATGAGGAAATCACGGATGATTTTTCGAATAATGGCGCGATCGATTCTAATTCTGCATCTTCTGTCGGAACGGTTAATCCAACAATCAGCGATGATAATTTTAGTTCAGTTTGCAGTGAATTTAACGAAAACTTAGAGGATTTTGAAAATAGATTAGCTATATCTTTCACCGATTGCAACATGACTCACAAACAAATAAACCATGTTTTACTTGTTCTAAAAACACATCGTTGTTTTTGGAGTCTACATAGGGATGCTCGTACAATTTTAAAGACTCCTGTCATTGCTCATCCTACCGATAAAATTGCCGGAGGGGAATATTTACATTTGGGTGTCGCAAATTCTTTACTCAAAATTCTTTCATTAACTCTTATAGATGATATTCCTGATTTTCTTCAACTAGATATTAGTACAGATCAGGCCAGTTTGGATAAACAAAGCAAAATCTTGATGTGGCCTATACAAGTGCGTATAGACAATATTTCCAAGAGTGCTCCAGAAATTGTTGGCATTTTTAAAGGTTCGAGGAAACCAACGAGTGCTTCGGAGTATTTAAAAAAAAACTGTCGACGAATTAATGTTAATTCTTCAAGAGGGCATTAATTTTAATGGCGTTACAAAATTTGTAGAACTAAGGTGTTTTGTAGCAGATGCTCTTGCTCGAGCTTTTATTTTAGGCCATTCTACATGCATTTGGTGTGTCTTGGTCTGATGGAAAAAATTTTTCAAGGAATCATAGACGGTAGATTTACAATGTCAGTAAAGCTTTCTGCCGATCATATTAAAGTCTTAGACGATTGATTAGCCAAGGTAGAACGATATTTCCCTTTAGATTTCGCTATAAAACCTGTCAATATTGACAAGCACGGTAAATTTAAAGCTACTAAGGAAAGGCAGATTCTTTTTTATAGTGGTCCAGCTATTTTTCATGGTTTGATGAATCCTGCTGTTTATAAACATTTTCTTTTACTTCATACAGCAATTATAATCCTTGTTAGTTCTGGGTGTTCTGGTGAAAATATTAATTTTGCTGAAAACTGCATAAAATTATTTGTTGAAACTGCTTCAGATGTATACGGTGTAGAATTTCTTTCCTATAAAACGTATGCTCTATTACATCTTCCTGACGATGTAAGATCTTTTGGATCACTAGATTAATACTCTGCTTTTCCTTATGAAACAATATGAGATACTGTAGGAAATTATGTAGGAAACCAGGCCAACATCTTCAACAAATTGCTAATAGGAGAGCAGAAGATTGCCAAGTCAATCGTCGTAAGAGTGTAGATAGCAATAGTTTACAATTCGTTGGAAAGCATTTTACAGGACCAGAACCGTTGATAGATTGTATATATTCTCAGTATAGAAAAGTCATCAAGGGACTACTTCAAATATCTCTTTTACAACAAGATAGTACCATCATTCTAGAAAATAGATCTATTTGTGTTGTTCAAAATATTATACAAACTGCAAATTATGACTGTTATTTATTAGTAAAGCCTTTTAATGTAATAGAGAATTTTATTGAGCTTCCTCGTGCTTCTTCGTTCATTGGTGTATTTATATGTTCACAGTTATCTTCTCAAATTTCTCTTGTCAAACTTGATAAAGTGGTAGCAAAATGTTTTAGAATGCCACACTGGCCAGAACTTCCAATAAAAGATAGCAATCCTAATTCTTATATTGCTCTTAGCTTGATTATTATATTAATTCATTATAATTTATTGATTCAGATGAGTCAAAAAAAAAATAAATAAATAAATAAATAAAGGAGCACTGGATCCTGCCATTGCTGCTGAACATCGGAGCCAAAGGATGACAATGCTGTCATCATTATCAACCAACAGCTCAATCATGCAGGACGGAATTGGGAAACAGCAGCTTCTCTTACTGTCTCGTGGCACATCTAGAACGCACAAAATACTAACACAACCACGCAACCAACCAGACACCTTCACTCCAACACACAACCTTTCACAAGTAAAAACAGCACCACAACAAATGCTTACATCAACATACAACCGAGCACGCCATCAAAAACAATCGCATAATTCTCCATCCACTCTAACAAGACCACAAGCAAGCCCTGCACAAACTTCCAAAACACCAGACCAAACACTTACATCAACATACAACAGAGCACACCCTGAATAACAATCGCACAATTCTCCACTCACGCAAACAAAACCACAAGCTTGCCCTACACAAACTCCCAAAACATCACGAGAAACTTTGACACAAGGATCCAACCGCGCACGCCCTCAAAAACAATCGCAAGCAACCCTTACACAAACACACAAACTTCAACGCACACAAACAACACTGCCAGGATTCTCGAAACAGACACACGACCCATCACACCTACAAACACTGGATCGCCGTTTCTTTTCAGAAAGAATAAGTCAAGAACAAGGACCTGCATTTACTCATAAACTTCCATCAGAATCATCAGTACCCTTATCTTCGGCCTAGGTCACAACTCCAGAGAATAGTATATTATGACACTGTTGTGGGAGATGGTTTTCTACCTTGCTCGAGGTTTTTCGCACGAGCGAAGCGAGTTCGAAAATCGAGCAAGGTAGAAAAACACCTCCCACAACAGTCTCATACGATATTTTATAGCACGACAAACTCAAAATCGACAATAAAGTTGGTATTTTGAGGTTAGCGTGCTATAAAGAAAGGTTATCTATAAACTTATTATTCTATTAAATACAATTATTCCAACTAAAATTATTATTTAATTTTCTCCTCACATAGCTCAATCTACGAGTTGCTCGTCAAAATTGAAAAGAGACTGAGGTATACAAATTTCACTATAAATTATGAGAATTTAATTTTACTTGATTTTGAATTTATTAATGTTAAGTGAAGAAGTTTCTGGATAACTATTCAGAGACATTAAATTAAATTAAATCAAACTAAGACGAAAGAAAGAAAGAATCCAGAAACTTCGACACTTAACGTACGCGAGAAGTAACTCAAAACCAAAACAAAACTTCTCCTCCCTCGGCTGAAAGCGCGCGTGTACAGTCGAAGCTGCAGTTTAGTCGATTGACCGTAGGCTAGGCCCATAAGGCCTAATGAGTAAGAGAGAGAGCGCGGCTAAACTGAAGTGCGAAGGAGAAATAAAGACCCTGTGTGGGAGAAAGCTATGACGCTCTCTTCAAACTTTGCCTCCCCCGATCTTCTCATTCCTGTGTGTGCTCTCCTAGAGGCAGGACGCTTTTTCTTTGAGTTTAACACTGAGTTTTATTTGAGTTGATTGAGTTTAAAGTATTATTTTCTTTTGAGTCTAAACATGTGGTTAGTCAATTTTTCTTGAGTTTTACATTGTATTTCAAATTGTGTTTCGCCAAACGATCATATTGGATTTGATTGTACTCGACGTCATTTTCGAAGGAAAAATAAAACAAAGAATTTTTAAGGGAAGCCTACCGCACTCATTGTTTTGCTTGCTACCAGCGTTTATCTATTTTGCCAGTCAACCATCGGATACAAGTAAGTCGATTTTCTTAATAATTTAGTTTCAACATTTTCCAACTCAAACAGTTCTGCCTCGACAAATTAGTGCTTTCACTGATCTCCCCCGTATGGGAGAGTAGCTAAGCGCCCACGTTTCTAATAATATTTCATTGTTAGTTTGGTAGACTCAGTTTTACCTTAATAATTAATTATTTTACCATTGATTTATAGCTCCTTTGATAAAAGGCTGGAAAACCTTGAAAACATAGCACAGTAAATATTTTGCTTTTTTAAGTATTAAAAATCATTACTTGTTATTTACAATTATAATAACATATTTTTTAATATTCCAGAGACATTCATAAACTCACAGTGCGGGCAAAGAAGAAGCGCATAGCAGAAAAAGATCGTCCGACGATTCTGCCATTTTCAACGAAAGAAGATCTTCTTCTCTTTGATAATGCCACCAACGACGAATACAATGCTTTTGTAAGTTTTTTAATTAATTACGCTCTTTTTCTTATTTCTTACATATTTTACCAACAATAAATTTTAATTTTATAATTGTATTAAATTAATATAATATAAATATATATTATTTTATCAGGTGGACTATTTGACTTATCTGGGAGGAGTAAAAGTATCATTGAAAGATACTCGTTTCACAGCTGCATGCGAAGGTATGAGCATTTTACATTTCTTTCCTACAAATTAAATCTTCTAATTGTATAATAATTAACTTTTTTTGTTATAGAAGCCATGTCTAATCAAGAAAACTTATTTACAAAGCCTGACAACAGAGAATTTACTAATGTGATGACAAAGGCTTTGAAAAGTGCCAAAGAAAGGTTTTGTCGTAAGAGGCAGGCCGAAGCTCCAGTGGATGAGAGCAAGACCTACAAGAGGCGTCGAGAAGGAGAAGAAAGAAGAAGAGAAGAGGTTTTTAATAACGAAGACGACGACGATGACATAACGCTAGCTCCTGAAGAGGAAATGATTAATGCCGATGAAGAGGAGATGAGAAATGCTGATGAAGAGGAGATGAGGAATGACGATGAAGAGGAGACGAGAGATACTGGTGAAGAGGATTACCGTAACGAATATAGTAATGACTAAGACAGCGGGTACCGCCTTAACGGAAGACGTGATTCTTACGAATACGAGACAAAAGACAACAACGAATACGAATACGACAGTCAGAATCCGATTGACGATGAACATAACGAACAGAGCAACAACTATTCACTGACAAAAGACGGTGACGACCCTGTATTAGCATATTTAATATCTCAACAAAAAAAATTTTTTTGTAACTATAATAAATCTATGAAAAGCCATATAAGAATTTCACTCTTTCACTCTTTCTAGCTCGAAAGGAATCGACATGCTAGCAGCTGTGTGGAAATAATAAAAGAAAAGCTTACATTACCCCCTCCCACTTTGATTTCAAAATTATGATGTTTCGAACGAAATGATAGGAACGGCAGGCATGTGTAGGCGATGTATACCGGTATATACATCCGAAGTGGAAACCCGCGGCGGAGCGAGAAAAATGAGTAGGGCAAAAGCTCTCTCTCTCTCTCTCTCCCTCTGTGTGGAAACTTGTCGGGCGCGGAGTGCGGGATACTTATCTGATTTGTTTCACATAAATCCTTCGGTTTACATTTTAATAGTGACAGTTAGATTAAAACTAATCTGGTAGAAAGTTTTTTAATAATTAATATAATAATTGCCTAGATCATTATGGTAGCTATATACACCTTATCATATCATTTACAGGTTAAATTCAATTTAATTAATCAATTTTAGCAAAGATGATGGTTATTTTTATTTCGCCGAACCAGATATCTTGTGAAGAGTTGTTACAGAGACTCTACAAACTCTAGTAAACTATATTTCTGGTCTTCAATGCATTTTTACAAGCAGAAAAGTACAATATATTTGTCATTATTCTCCAGGCAACGATATGAATTTTTATTTTTAATGGTTATGGGTGATTTTTAACAGGATGCAGGAAAGAGTGAAAATAATGAACTTACAGATAAAAGTAAATTTGATTGATCAATTTTAGCAAATGATTACTCTTATTTTTGGCTCATGATACAGGCTCTTTGCTACAAAAAAAGCTATCTTCATTAATGTTTAGGTAATCGTAGTCCAGATCATACAATCCATTTACCAAATTTGAAAGTTCGTATATTAGATAAATAAGTTATAGCAGATATACATATACATATGTATATGTATCCCGAGAGGGTAGTTTGGGGAGATTTCCAAAAACCATATCTTTGGTATTCCATGACATATCTAGCTTATATTAGACGTATAAATTACTGTACTATTGGGCGTTTATCCAAATATGGCTTTTTAACCAAGATATGATCAATTAAAACTGTTGAAAGGCAGCTTGGGGAAATAAAAACTCTCCAAAGTGCCAACATTATTTTATTTACAGCTTTTGAAATAAATGTGCAGAAACATAAAAGCACAGTGCTAGAACAATATAAAAAGAGCTATAGCTCGAGTAGAGATTGAAAATTTATGCGACATGACATTGACATGATAATAACGACAGCTTCTGATAATACAAATATACTGTATAATTACTGGATAATAAAAATACAACAAAATCTATAAAAACCTAAAACTCATTTTGCATTAGTTTTCCATAATTATTGTAAAAGTTTGTGAGTTCTAAACTTATCTAGTAGCAAAATAATATTTATCAACAAAAATTATTATTAATTTTTTCTTTTGACCGGTTAATGACAACAGTTTTTCCTACTTGCGAATTTAAATAAGTATGCTCAAATGGCAAGAACAAAACAAAATTCATTAACAATAAGCGACATCGTAGCATATGTTAACAGATATATATGTTAATTATACTATTTTATGTCCTTGATAGACCGGATAATGACGACATCTTGCGCATGTACAAATAAATTGCACAATATCTGATTTCAAGATATGTAACCCCGTAAAATGGTTCACGATTATTATAAAAAATAGTCAATCGTAAATTTTTCGCGAGAACAAAACAATATTTATTAACTGAAAATTGTTATTAATTTTTCTTTCATAGTTCAGATAACGACATCATTTTTCTTTAGTTGCAAACCTTAAGTATGATGATCAGATGGCAAAATCAGAACGGAAATTTAAAACAAAGAGCGACATTGTAGCATATCGTCAGAGATATACGTCTTTATTATAGTATTTTATGTCCTTGATAGACTGGATAATGACGACAACTTGCGCATGTAAAAACAAATTGCATAATACCTAGTAATAAAGTCATTATAACATGTGTAAACACCGTAGAAATTATTGTGAAAGTTCATCAGTCCAAATCTTTCCCTGCTAGGAACATAATAATTATTACTAAAAACATTTTGTTAATTCTTTTTCTTATGACCGGTTAATACGGACATTTTTCTGTAGTTGCAAACCTAAAGTATGATGATGCGATGGCAAAATCAGAATGGAAATTTAAACCAAAGAGCGACATTATTGAGAATGTTTAGAGATATACATCTTTTTTATTGTATTTTATGTCCTTCATAGACCGGATAATGACGACATCTTGAGCATGCAGAAATAAATTGCACAATATCTGATAATGAATAAGTCACTACAAGATATGTAAACGCCGTAATATGATTTATAATTATTGTAAAAATAGTCAATCCTATATCTTTCGCGTGAGCAAAACAATATTTATTATATGCAAATGTATTGCATAATTCCTGATGATAAAGTTACTAGAAAATGTGTAAACTCTCTAGAAATCATTGTAAAAGTTCGTCAGTCCTAAACTTTCCCTGTAAGAAACATAAGAATTATTATGAAAAATTTGCCAATTTTTTTTTCTATTGGCCGGTTACTTAGGACATTTTGCTCTAGTTGCGAACTTAAAGTATGATAATATGATGGCAAAATTAGAACGGAAATCTGAAAGAAAGTGCGACATTGTAGAGAATCATCAGAGATGTACATCTGTATACCATGCCCTTTATGGACCGGATAATTACAACATTTTGCGCAATTACAAATGTATTTGTAACATTGCACAATACCTGATAATAAAGACACTAAAATATATGTAAACGCGGTAGGATGGTTCATGATTATTGTAAACATTTGTCAGTGCTTTACTTTCCGTCCAAGCAACAGAGTATTTATCAACAAAAACTAATTATTAATTTTTTTGTATAGACTGGATGATTACGAAAGTTTTCTTTCAATGCGAATTTAACTTATGATGATATGATGGATAGAATTGTAAAAGCTAAATTGTAGCATAAGTTTGAAGATAATTATCCATATTATAGTATTCGACGTGCTTTGTAGACCGAATAATGACGACATCTTGCGCTTTTACAAATGTATTGCACTGTACCTGCAAATAAATTTGGTACAAGATTTGCTAACACCGTAGGATGGTTCATGGATCATGATTATTGTAAAAATTCGTTAATTCTAAACTCTGCATGTTAGCAACATAATATTTATCAACAAAAACTTATTTTCAATTTGTTTTTTCTTTGTTGACCGGATAATGACGACACTTTTTCTTAATCGCGAATCTTAAGTATGATGATCAGATGGCAAAAACTGAATGGAAAATATAAACAATATTGTAGCACAAATTTAGAGATATAAATCTCTTTTACAGTATTTCATGTCCTTGTAGACCGGAAAATGACATCTTGCGCAAACTACAAATGTATTGCACGATACTGGAAAATAAAGTCAGTACAAGAGATGTGTTATATAATTTTACAATAATATTATTTATTTTTTACAGCCTAGACAATGGCAACATTTTTGGGCATTCACAAATGTAGTATTTTCGTATGTGTAGGATATTATGATTTTTTAAACAAAATATTCCTATAACATAACATGCATTGTCAGGTAGGAAGCTGAGACAATCTTTAATAAAGTAAATTCAGTATATAATAAACATACTTTTGTAAGTTTATACTTTTTATTAAATATTTTATAAATACAAGAAAACGTAATTGTATTTTAGGTACATTTACATTTACAATCTTTGATACGAATCTCTTTAATAATACTTAACTTTTTCTATCTCAGATACAGGTTTTAGTAAATTTATACAAAGAATATTTATGTTATTCTTCGCAGTTAGCATTTTTAGAAATGCAGAAAATAAAAATATATTTGTATCTCGGATACAGGCTTTTCTAAATTTTGTTTTATTACTTTGACCTTTTTCTTATTGTCGCAGTAACCCAGGATTGAATATCGTTTATCGATATATTTGATTTTGACGGCGACGATGCCAAAAACTTGGCACATGTTTTTGTGGATGGAACTTTTCCAGTTTTTATATATTCTTCAAATTTGGAATATATGTATGTCGGTATAGTGTTTCTTTTAGGTATTTATGCTGTGTTTGCGTTTTGTTCTGATAAACTTCGTCGTTCGTGATAAACATCGTTCGTCGTTCTGATAAACTTATTAATATCTTTTACTGATGGTACAGGATGATTAACGTCAAGTGCATGAGGAAATACAGCCATCAATGCATCTATAGATTCCTGCTTCCACTGCCTTCTTTTAGCTGATGCTGCAACTGATTTTATAAAAAATGTAGAGATTATAAAAAAACAATTTGATGAATTATTATCAACTCTTTGCGTCATGATTGCTTGCCTTAATTCTATTAACTTTTGAAATAAATAAATATTTTTTTTTAGTTACTTATATATTTTCCATTTTATTTAGATGCTATTCTTTAATGGAATGTAAGAACATTTTAATGCATGTCAAAAAATGCACTTTAAAAGTTTAGTTCTTTTATTTTCGTATACTTATAAATGAATTCTCAACAATAATATTTTATTAACAAACCTCTTGCCACAAAGAATTTACAAAATTTATACGAAAAACTATTGCCTTTTGAACAAACACCTTTGAAACCTTGAAAAATAATTCTATTATTCCATATTTTTTCAGAGAATATTTTTGTAGAACTTGATTCTGAAAACGGAATTTCAATCTAAATTTTTGGCATAGAAATAAGAAGAATACGGACACAATTTTTTTTTAGATATTAGAAAATATTGTTTTTCATTTTTAGTTCATAATTATCTCGCGGGTGAGGAGTATCAATCTTGTAAAAATAACTAAAAGGTATCGGGCCCGGGTTTCAATACTTTGTTAAAGAGCTACTTTCCTACAAAATCGAACATAAATGATGTATGTGCATGTAAATGCACACATGTAAATGTATGCACACAATTCTGCTGCGTTCAGAGGGAAAGTTGAATAGAACGCCGATATAATAAGGTGGAGAAGGAAACTTTGGCACTCCCATTACACAAAAAATGGTCACACAAATTAGAAGAATGGAACTCTAATCTATTCACCAGATAGGAACTAGTCTGGAAATCGTCGTGAGTAAGAAAAATGAGAAGGGCACAAAGAGCGCACTTGCAGAAAAAAACAAAAGTAAAATCAGAATGGCTTCAAGACTATGTATTTAAAAAAAAAACTTCCATATATGAAAAGGCTGCTAAAATGCTAACCTTCATACCTAGAGAAGACATATAAAAAAAAAACGACTGCAAGTGCTAAGAACAAAAGGACAAGTCTGCCATCGGAAGTAAATGATGTTACCTTCTCATCGAAGAGGAACAAGAATTATGAGAAAAGTACTCTCTAAGCAGATATCTACGAGTAGGAAGATAAAAGGAAGCGATTGACGCAGATTCTACAAAAACTGCAGCAAGTAATAGCAAAGCTACTCGGTGGTACCGGTATATGTCCCGGAGGTCTACCAATTGCAGGTGTTCGGGCCATTCGGCGTTCAGCACGTCGGATGGCGACTCCGCGGTGTTCGGCCCCGACTGAGGTGAGCAGCGGCAGATCCGCTTGAGTGCCGATGTGCTGGCGCCCTAAGGTAGGCTCGGTCTGGGTGGCGACGTCGGCAGTTGAGGACTTCCGATGTTGGTGACGCTCCAGGATGAGCGCTCGGTTAGCCTTGGCGAGCAGCAAGTGCAGTAGGTCGCGCTCAGCCCTCATCTCCCAAAGAGCTTGTAAGTCCGGCCTCGACATACGTCGAGTTAGCGCTGAGAAGTGCTGATTAGGGAAAGGGTGAAAAAAGAAATACTCGGAGTATTTACATTGAAACAAAAATCAGATTTATTGCGATGAAGTGCACTGTGCAAGTAGCCTAGGCTCCGTGCTGCCACTTCAGACGAGGTCTGATGCCGGGGAGGGGATGCCTAGGCCTGGAAGCCGGTCCGCTTATATACCCTCCAAGGCGCTACTCCTCTTTGGGGAGTACTGCAGCCGCCTAGCGGCCGCGCGCGGTACTAGCGGTACTGTGGGAGCGCTGCGGTGCTGCGGCGCTGTCGAGCGGGATGCCGACATCCAGGGGCTTGTGCGAGAGAGCCTGCGGGTGGATTATAACAGACCTTGTGACTAATTGTAAGATACGACGACAGGAAGATCTAGGCTATGATAAAACCTAACTAGCTTAAAATGGAAGGTGTGTTCGTACGCAAGGCAAGAGAAAGTGGCGTTCTGGTAACGGTTAAGAAAAGCGAAGACAACATGGCTTCGTTTATCACGACTATCGAATCTGACATTTGCGAAGTCGAATCAGTAGAGGATAGGGTTGCCAAGACAAAACTAGAGATAAGTGACATCAACAGTCTAACAACAAAGAAAAAGGTCTGCAATGTAAACCAAGCCAAAACTGTCTGCGACAAAGAGAGGTTATTTGGCTCATTTGTTTAAGCCTAACTCCAAAGAACAAAGGGTTGTATGGATTAAACTGATGCTACAGGTCTCTTAAAAAAGGGAAGATCTGCGTCGATTGGGTAGCACTACCAAGTATGGGTCCAAGAAAACGCGACGCGGTACCATCGTTGCTTAGGTCACATTCAAGTTAAAGCGCGGTGCCATAGCCTAGACAGAGGTTGCAACTTCTGTCAGTGTAGCGCGCGGTTGGACACAAGGCAACAACACGCATTTTAGCTGCCCAACAGATGAAGATTTTCTTATGTAGGGTCGATAAAGTGCCTAACATATAGACAGAGCACGCTCCACGTACCAATGCGTGCGCAGTTTTTCCAACAGCCCTAAATGCGAGCAATACCCACAGATAATAGCGCGTAAATCCTAAAGCAAACTGCAGAGAAGCATGCTACATGACAATAATGTCAGACATTCTACTGAACGAGGTACGCCTATTTAACGAAGGCGAACTCATCGCGGCAACTTCATTCCTGAAAAGTGGTGAAGCGCTGGGTCTGAGTAGCATTCTCGAGGAAATGCTTAAGATCGTTGCATTACAACGACTTGAACTACTCTTAGAGATGTACAATCTAGTCATAGTGACTCCTGTTCTTATCGTCCGCGGCCTCTTTCGCCTGGGACCCGTCGATCTATTGACTGGCGCGCTTCCGAGGATTCCGATGATCGTTATCCCATTGTTCCGTTGTGATGTGTTTACAATGTTTTAAATTCTTGTGATTTGTATGTGATTAATATATATGGTTTTACTGGGACTTCCAGTGATTATTTATTTAAACCCTAGTCTTGATCCAAGCGTCATCTCCTACTAGTTTTCTCGTTAAGTCTTGTTTATTTATTGATTTATGTTAGTATAATTTTCCTATACTTGTTTTTCTGAGCTGCTCGAGCCTTGTTGTGTCCGGGGGTCGCTAGATGTTCGATTGAATGTTCCATTATTTTATGCGGCGTCCGGGGGTCGCTAGACGTTCGAGCTTTTCTTACTGTTTATTCATTATTAATTCAATGTAATTCTTTCTTAAATGTCACTCTTGTTTAATTTAAACGTTTCTAGTATTGTATTCATTTATCTTACTATTCTTATATAATGATTTTATCATTTTATTCCGATCCAATTGTTTTATTATTTTGTTCAGGTATTAGTTATACTTATATTGGTACCCTTCTCCTGTTCGATTTCCGATATATATCGTTTAAGTTTATTTATATTTACTATCCGTGTTTTATCCCCTTTTTGTGTCTTCGCGTTATGTGTTGAGTAGTTAATAGCTATGATTTCGCACGGGCCCTTATATTCGGGTTTAAATTGGCCGACATTGGGCTCCTTGAGAACATATACCATTTCTCCTTCTCTAAAGTGTTGCACGTTTAATTTCCTGTCGTAGTAGTGTTTCGAGCGGTGTTTTGATTGTACTAGAGTCATCGCTGCCATTGTTCTAAGTTGAGCGTAAGCTTCTGTTGTGTCAGCAAGATAGTCGTCGTACGTTTGTAAGTGCTCTTGTGGTGGGAAGCTTGACGGTGTGCGTGCCCGTCGGCCAAAAACTAATTCGTGTGGTGAGTATCCTAGTCCATCGTGTTCCGTGGAGTTATACGCGTGCTGTGCTAATGGTGCTACTTCCTCCCAATTATCGTTGCCCTTGATATACATTTTAATGTACTCTTTATGTGTATGATGCATTCGTTCTATTCCGCCGTTGGACTGGGGATAGTACGCTGTTGTTGAGTACTTATTGACTCTGAACATACGTGCGAATTCTTCCATCACTCGGTTCATGAAGTGGGCTCCTTGATCGGAAATGAGGGTTACGGGTGAGCCGAAATAGCAGATTAGTTTCTCTGTAAGTGCTCGCGTTACTTCCCGTGCTGTTGCGTGTCCGACTGGCACTAATATGCAAAATTTTGTAAAGTTATCTTGGATGGTTAATATGTATCGGTTTCCTCGTTCGGTTTGGGGCATTGGTCAGTAGAAATCAATTGATATTTTGTCAAATGGGTGCGATGGGGTATCTGTGATAAGCATCGGTAGCTTTGTTTTTACCCGCACCAGTTTTTTTTCTTGGCACCCTGCGCATCCTCGAACAAACTGTCTAACGTCTGCTTGCATGTTTCGCCAATAGTATTCGCCCGCTATTCGGTTATATGTTTTGTTCGTTCTCTTATGGCCGCCAATTGATGACTCGTGATATTCTTTAATGAGTCTGTATCTGTCCTGGACCTTGGATACTGGTAGGTTATTTTTAAACAGTACGATTGATATTGCTTTTCCTTTAAAGGTATTATTACATTGCTCAATTACGTGTTCCCAGTCTGCGAGCGTGTTGTGGATCATGTCTTCTGCTAAAATATAAGCTAGGTTGCATTTATGCGCAAACGGGTGGTCATTCAGGCTCTGTACCCCAGTGAATAGCTCCTTATCATTAGGGTCTCTTTTCCACTCTGGTGAATCTTGTTCTGGTCGCGCTTCGGCTATTAAATAGCGTGCCATCGCTTCTCTTACTTGAGGGTTTCTTTGGAAGTTAATGGGTTGTTCTTCCTGCTCTGATTCAGATTCTGATTCTTCGTCGGATTCGTCTTCTGTTATGACATACGGAGTGAAGTGATTGTCCGCTAGATGTAAGTGTATAAATTCTTTGCCTTCATTTAGATCGAAGTGACAGTAATTGTTTCGACTATTTGTTTGGAAGTGCACACATACGTTATGTCCGAACTCCCTCGAGAATACGTATATGCAATCTGCGTCTCCGTACTCAACTTCTGATAGCAAGATGCGCGGTGCCTCTTCTGGATCACCGCAGGTTTCCACATGTGGGCTGCAGAAGAGTTTGTATCTCAGTTGACTTGGTGTCATTTGCAGATTTAAGATTTTTATTATCGAATTGAACAGGCAGTTTTCCGGTGGCTCCATGGGAATGTCTCTCTCGTGCGTCAATCGTTTGGATGGCTCTGCACAATCTTCACGCTGTGAGTACACGTAATACCGTCGGGCCATTGCATCTGAGTCAGTTCCCGTGTGTGGTGTCGGAGCTGGCTGAGCCCTGGGCGACGTGCCCTTAGTTGCCGCTGTTCGATCGGTCGCTGGTTGATCGGTGAACGAGTCGTCCATTGGCTCTTCGGACCCGTCGCGGCTTCCTCCAATTATGGGACTAGTATTATCATGTTTTCTCTTGTCATGTAGGCTTACATCGATGTCTCCCCTGGATGCGTCTGAAGCGTTGCTCCCAGGCAAGGGTTCATTGTTGGCTTGATCGTCTATTTGCGGTGTAATATGATAGAAATCTTTCCTTGGTCTGTAGATGGGGAGAGTGCGTTTTGGAGTGCTAGGGTGACTGTTGCCTGGGGATGCGGGAACGTGCGTGGTTAGAATCGGCTGTGGGGAGTCTATACTTTCGTATGGTGTCTCTGTGTTTGGATTTCTCTTGTTGTCTCTCATTCCGTCGGGTATCTCGTTGCCACTTTGCGCTTCGTTTTCCCATATTTTGATTAGGACTCCCGACTTATCTTGTCTACTTATCTCCTCTAAGTCTACGGTGAGGCGAGTTCGAAATTTATTTCCCTTGCCGAACAATGTCTGCCGGAGGTTTGCTATCGGTGATTCTGCGTTCGTTGGTTTATTACTGAGGCCTACGTTACTCGCCTCGCTATTCGTTTTCTGAGGAATTGGCCTTGATGTTTCATGGCTGTTGCTACTGTTTGGTACTCGCCTCGGCGTTAGTGGTTGTGATAAGTTGTGTCGATCCAGTGAATGCTCTTTTTCCCTGAGGTTGTGTGAACTTTCTACCTCTTGTTCTCGCTCTCCTTGATTAGCTCTTAAGGGTTCATCTTCGGCGTCGCTTCCTAAGCTACCGTTGCTTTCTTCGCTGATTTCCATGTCATTTCTGTGAAATTTTGATGGACTTCTTTCAAGGGTCTGCTTTCGTACGGGCCTTTTAGGGTCGTCGTTGCAGTTCGTTCCGTGAGTTTGCGGTGTGCTTGCGGCTTGTACTCCAAGTCTCATATTTTCCTCCTTGCGGAGTTTTCTCAAGATATTGTTCGGGTCCGCCTGACTGAGAATCGGCTCGGATGTTTCACCTGCGTCGGGTAATTTGTAGCATGTAGGGTATATTTTCTCGGTTTTCTCACCGTGTACCTTCTTATAGACTCTCTTTTTGCCAACTCTTGTTCCTGTTTTAAGTTGCCATTCGTCGTCTGAAGAGCTGTTTGGATCCGTGCTCTCGGTGTAAACTACGACTTGTCGTTTTCTTTCTCTTGGGTTTCCAGAGTTTTCAGATTCTGTCGATATCCTCTCTCTGTCTGCAGTATCGGCCGATTCAGGAAGCTTTTTGGATTTGCCTCTTTTCCTTGTTGTTTTAAACCGTAATATCGTAGCGTCGTGCTCTTGTTTATCTGCCAACTCATACAATTCTGATTTTGGTCTTTCTGGATTTTCTTCTCCTTCGTCGAGGATAGGGTTTCTAGAGAGTGCATCTGCGTTCCCGTTGCGAGCTCCGGGTCTGTACACTATATCAAATTCGTAGCCTCTGAGCTCTGCTTTTAATCTGTTGAATCTTAGATCAGGTTTTTTGGTGGTGAAAAAATGTTTCAGGGACTCGTGATCTGTTACTACCGTTAATTTGCGTCCTGCGAGGTAGTGTCTAAATTGATCTTTTGCGAACACGATCGCTAGTAGTTCCCTGTCGTAGGTGGAATATCTTAGCTCTGCTCCCTTGAGGACTCGTGATGCATAAGGGCAGGGCTGGTCGCGGCCTAACTGTCCTTGACTTAAAATGGCCCCTATGGCGTAATCAGATGCGTCGGTTACTACTAAAAAGGGCATAGATAAGTCTGGTGCCTTCATCACTGGTTCCTCGCACAATGCCGCTCGTAGTTGGTCAAAGGCTTGCTGATGCTCTTCTTTCCACACGTTCGATAGTCAAGTTGGCGTAGTCTAGTCTCTTTATCAAGCGTCGAATCTTCTTACCGTGCTCTTCAAGATCCTTAGCGAAAACGATTATATCATCTAAATAGACATACAATTCTGTCCCTTGTAGGCCTGCAAGTGCTAAGTCCATCAGGGACTGAAATGTTGAAGGAGCGCCTTTGAGTCCCATGCCTAAACGTTTGTAGCAGTAATGGCCGAATGGCACAGTAAAGGCTGTTTTGTGGGCGTCTGCGGGATCCATTGGTATCTGGTAGAATCCGGTCCTCAAGTCTATGGCGGTTATGTACCTAGCTGAGGCGACGCTGTCAATGTCTGCTGTATTGGGTATCGGGTAGCTATTTCCTACCGTTACTTCGTTCAGTTTTCTAAAATCTGTTACTAGTCGCCATCTTTTTGTACCGTCTGCTGCGGCTTTTTTTGGTATCACGTATGTAGGAAAGCTGTAGGGTGAATCTGTTGGTCAGATTATGTCGTCCTTTAGCAGTTGTTTTATCTGGCGTCCTAACTCCTCTTTCTCTTCCTGACTTGGTCGATATCCCTTCGATTGTACTGGAACATTTGTAATAGTAGGTATCTTGTGTGACACTAGTGTTGTTGCCTTAAGTTTCGTTCTTTAATATGAGTTATTTCTTCCTCCGTTAAATCCTTAAGTGTTTCTGGATCAAGAAGTTCAAAAATTCTTTCCGCCCTACTCTTGCTTTCATTGGAAAATATTGACAATATATTGACGGTATCTGCAGGTTCGCCTTCTTCTAGATTAAATTCATCTCCTCCCTCCTTAATGGCTTCGCAGGCTTCCAGTGTTACCTCTGGTGGATTTAACTCTAACTCATATTCTGTAGTATTAATGCATAAGGCGTGTATTTTACCTTCTTGGTTAATACCGATGAAATTTCCAAAGTATAATCCTTCTCCTAAATTTTCTAAAGGGGCAAATCCTACTTGCTCTGATCTATCGCTTGCTCTTGCGTAATTTACTTGTCTCGTATGTGCTGGTATAATAAATCTTTCGTCTTGAGTAAATGGTATAATCGTCTGTCCAAATTCTATACATCTGTCTGCAGCATTGACATTTCCACCGTATTTTGAAAGCACATCCCTTCCTAAGATTCCATCGGTATCAATTGGAAATTCGTCAGGAACCACGTGCACGTCGCACTCTAGTCCCTCTAAACTCATATTTGTCCTACCTAGACTTAAGCATTCGCCCGGCGTAACTCCGTTAATGGCAATTACATATTGTTTATCAATTATTGTCCTATCAGTGACGTTATTCGCTTTAATCAACGTAACATCGGCTCCACTATCCGCATAGAAACGTGCTTTCCTTCCTTCTAACTTTTCGCTCGTAAGCTCTACGATCAGTGGTTTACGTCCCGCTATAGTAAATCTTATTAAGTACTTTCGATTATTAACCTTCTCCTGCACATAGGCTTCTTTTTCCTATTTCGACTGTTCTTTTAACTTATTAAATTGTACGGCTATCTCTTTTATTTACTTTTTTGAATCTTCAATTTTCTCTTGCTTTTTATTGATTGGCCCCTCTATTTTATTTTCTTGTAGTTTAAAGAATCTCCGGACTGATTTCTGGCATTTCTGTTATCTTGAATGCTATTATTGTTGCCTCTACCGTCGTTACGCCTATTGTCAAATCCTCTGTCGTTTCGCCGATTATCAAAATCCCGGTTGTATCGACGATTTTTAAACCCACGATCATTACGCCTGTTGTCGTATCCCCCGTTTTCGCGCCGATTATAATTTCGATTGTCGTCTCTATTATTGTTGTACCTATTATTGTTGCTATAATTCCTGTCATTGTCTCGATTATCGTACCCATTATCGTTGTTATAGTTTCTATTACCGTCTCGATTATTGTACCCGTTATTGTTGTTATAATTTCTCTTGTCCCAACGTTACGTTCCCCCGAATATCTGCGCGCGTTGTTCTTTCGATAAGCGCCGTTTTGCTTTCCGTTATTTTCTTGGGGAGTGCTATTATTCTGCGTCCCGTTGTTTGCTTGCGGTGCAGGTATGACGTACGGCATCGGGGCTGGGGTGGGTATGGGGAAGGGGGTATATACTACTGGTTGAGCAGTGGTAACGGGTGCTGACGCTAGCTGTTCAAGTTTTTCTTTACTGAGACGTGTTATTCAACGTAGGTGTGGCCCGGTATGTTACAATATCGACATTTCTTTTCCTTGCAGTATTTTTCTAAGTGGCCCTGTTGCCGACAATGGTTACAAACGCTCATACCCGTAGTGTACCTGACAGCTTCGCTGGCTATTGGCGTGGCCTTCGGTTCATATGCTGCCTTTGCGATTTTCATAAGCTCGGCTGCCCACGACGGAATTTTAGTGCTGTCTTCGCGAATTGGATCCGGTTGCTGACTGTACGCACGGCACGTGCTAGTACGGTGTTCGAATGCTACGGCCTCTGTAATGGCTTCTCTGAGACATAGTGGGTTTTTTGAACGAACTTGAATTTTTTGAACGTTTTGAACGTGTTGTAATTCCCCGTTTAGACCGAATAAAAATTGTTCGAGGGCCTCCTTATCGGCGTTATTTTTATAAGTAGCTCTCTCTCAGTTGCTCATGTCACGGTTCGCGTCATAGATGTTTAACAATCGGTTGTGCAATGTTTGAACGCGTAGTCCGTAGTCTCCGGCACTTTCTCCTGCATATTGGAGAATTACTTTAAGGTCAGCTAAAACTTTGTCCGCTCCGCCAACGCCACTATACTGCGTAGTTAAATCGGCTAGCAACCGCTCCACGGTGTCGAAACTTCGATGCCAACGAGTTGAGTACCCAGCGTTCGGAGTCCGGGCCGAATTCGTGAGTCACGTCGCGAACTGCGCGACAAAATAGTGCAAGCATGTCTGGATTTCCGTCGTAATGAGGGATTGTGTTTAGTGCTTGGTATAGTGAGAACATCTAGCCCCCGTCTCGAGAGCGGTCTCTATGCTGTTGTACGATTTGCGTGTGTCGGATTATTGGGTCAGAAGTCGGTTTTAAATTTAAATCCTCCCGTACCTTATCCTCCATGCGTTTTTTGAATTGTTCGTATTGTTCTATAAAATCGGAGTCTCCCGGTTGCGCCGTAGGTTGTAGCTCTGTGTCAAGCTTGTCGAAGAAATTACCTATCGAAGGTAACACGTGATTTTTAGAATCGGGTACTTCGCCTAACAGCGATCGGTTAAGACGTCTATCGTCGGGTAGCTGTTCGGTGAAGGTTAATCCTCGGTGTTCGGTATAATGTACGTCATCTGCGTCGTTTCTCGTGTCGATCCAGCTTATTCTGTCGTTTCGAGCTGAGGCAAGGCCGAGGTTTTTTGTCATCGGTGTCATTTACTGTGTCTAGCGCGACGGGGCTTAGCTCGATACACATGTTTCGCCGAATAGTGGGGTCTCGGTTTGTAACGCAGTCGTCTGATATTCTTTCCTTGATATCGAGCATGAGTAGGTTGTTTTTGTTAAATGTTTTACACTTGGGAATCGTTCCGTTATTATATGTCGTGTGGAGGTTAGATTGTTGCGACGTTTTGTCATTTATTCCCGAAAGTTCTAATTTGCCTCGGACTTGCAGGAGGTGTTCTTTCGCGATCTTTAGCAATTGTAATTTATCGGTTGGGATCAACTGTCCTCGCTGTAATATTCCATGTATGTGAGTTATCGCGGTGTCGATCATTCCCCTCGACGGATGCTCCATGGCCACGTCCGCGAGTTGCAATGTTATTGTTAATCGAGTGTGTAGAAGGAGCGCCGGTTCCGCTGACGTCTCGAATTCTTGCAAGCGTCTTTGAAACGTGTCGGGATCGTTAGCCTCGCGTATGAATATGTTCTGTGTTTCGAGATCATTATTTTCGTTGAAGTTTGATATTTTATAATCAGACGGATTTGATTCTGCCATGTTTCGTATTTTGTCACGGTACCAAAGACCACGGAATTTTTTTTATGTTTCGGAGCGGTTTAAGTTAGTTGTTAGTTATCCGAACTGGAAGAGTTCTCACTTGTGTTAATCCCAGGGTATAATTGTTAGTTTCTATTAATATTTACTTGACTTACCTTAAAGTAGCTACGATGACGAGTACACAGGCAAAGTTCATCCTTCCTTCCTGTCTATTAGATTGGAATGGTAACCGAGTAATCTATTTCTAACGCGTGTTAAAATACGCCCGTATAATTTGCGAACAAAACCCCACACTTAACACCAGAAAATGTTACGATAGTTTTGTTCTCCGTGAGATGTTAAGCTCACGGTTGCTACGAAATTACCGGGGTAATGAAAGAACACGAGAGATTACCAGTGAATGTGTCTATTTATTAATCGTGATTCACAATGAACTGATTGTATGAAAGCGAGAACGCGTGTTTAAGTTGATCTCGGAGTATGTGCGCTCTAAGTGTACGATCCTATCTGTCGTCTCCGAGTCAAAAACTACCTGTCTAATGCTGGATCGTGGGTGGCGGAATCGGGGCGAGCGTCCGCATGCACCCCCTTTTATAGAATTCCCGGGTGGCGTGATTTCTACCCGCGCGGTTACCCGAAATCGTGGAAGGAAGTTTATGCTGAGTCGAAAGAAACGGGCTTCGGGGTGAGTCCGAGCTGTTGCTATGCGCGGATTTGACGACTTATGCATCGATTGCATTATAATTAGCAACGCTATACACGTGTGAGTATTCACACGTGACAAGATTTCAATCCTTTTTAGTAAATATTTTTCAGTATTTCATATTCGACGTCGTAAAAATAAAATATAAGCATATTTAGCACCTTTAGATCACAGCTTTTTTGTAACTTTTTTATCGCTAACATGAAATCACTGATTGTTCTGATATACACCACCCTTGAATTATTTCTACGCCTAGACACCAAAAACTACAGAGCGCACCACCTAGATCTCGTCATCGGCCACTCTGTACACCTGGACACCGCCCTCGAATTATTTCTACGCCAAGACACCAAAAACCACGGAGCGCGCCACCTAGACCTCGTCATCGGCCACCCTATTTATCTAGACACCTTCCTTGAAAGATTTTTATACCAAAACACCGAAAAATACGGAGCACACATAATGAACAAAAAGTAACAAAATGCACTTCCAGGGCTCCGTCATCAGCGACTCCGAACAGTCAAAAAGAGTTTGTGCACTGACAGAGCAGCAGCTGTTTAAACACATAATCTTTTATTCAAGCAGAGTAGCAGACAATGTAGGCCCAATAGCTTGTGCGGCCAACTTCACAGTCTAACCACTCGGTCAAACTGCATGCTCGCAGCTAACTTAACGATCTTACCACTTTTTGGGCTGAAGAAAAATTAAGCAAGTGATTTCAGCCTTTTTGTTCACCTGCATACTTGTTTATTATGTTAAAGCTGGTTTATTACTGATATTTCGGATTAAAATCATAGTTTGTCATACCAGTATAAACATTCATCAAAATTAGCTAGGTACATGAATAATAAATAATTTATTTCCTGAATTGAAAATTCGAGAGACCAATATAGAAGTAAATAGTGTCACGGGCGCCGCGGCGTTGTCTGCTTCTCAAACTCGCCTTCGTGGCGCTCCCGCGCCACTTGATATAAAGTTACAATACCATACAAATCCTATCTAAAAGAATTAATCGTGCCTATCTTGAAGCATAGTGAAGAGTCGTTCTAATTGGTTGTTCGTTTTCGCGCGCGATCTGTGCAGATGAATGAATTCTTAAACTCAAAAAGTGCAGCAATTCAAAGAACATCACTTCAAGGATTGATATACATATTGACAACATATTCATTAGGTGGAGGGGATGGTGGGGGGTAGTGTTGAGGGGTGGAGGGGGAAGGATAGGTGAAAAATAACGTAAACTTTGGCTCGATTTAACGTTATTTGGTGGAGAGGGTGGTGGATGGGTGGTGGAGGGGGGTGGAGAGCATGGAGGGGGTGGAGGAGCTGATGACTAGTATCTAATATAGGGATATATATATTAAATATAAAATGTATTATTGAACATAGTAAGCACCGTGACTCAGAATTCACATACTAATGTTTTTTATCTGACGCTTTAGAAATTCATCATTTAAATTTATGTTTTGTTGGTTTTAAATTAACTTCAATTCTTTCTGCCGTACGGTATAACTGCGTGACGGTCGGTTTATTCTCGATACACTCCCCGGTAAAAATGTGTACCTAGCGAGCCTATAGAAGTATTCACTTCAAAAATTTACTGAATGAGCTAAAATTTAGCAGCCAAAAATACGTTTAGAAAACTTAAGTTTGAATATACCGGGGCCAAAAATAGCCACGAAATGTATGACCAGTGCCTAGTCTCTAACGAATAAATACATTGATTGTCAACATATTTATTCGGCAATTTTTGTTTATCGTTAATTTTTTATTCTTGTAAGGTTCACTTCGCCCCCCTGCTAGCTTCGCTCGCCAACCCCTCAGTTTTGGTTGTGGTTTTAATTTCAAAACTATTTGTTATTTATTAGTTGGTGTATTATTTGAATGAATGCACAAAAGTATTAAATATAAAATGAATATTTGATCATAGTAAGCACCGTAACTCAGAATTCACGTGCTAATGTTTTTTATCTGACACTTTAGAAATTCATCATTTAAATTTATGTTCTTTCATTTTTTCAAAAATAACATAAAAATGAATGATTTTTACGTTATTTGGTGGGGAGGGGCACTGTGGGGGGCGTGGGGGGTGCGGGGGTGAGTATCTCCCTAACAACTATATAATATATATATATATATATATATATATATATATACATTTGTATTTTATTTAGAAAAATACAATATTTTTAAAATATTTTTTTTTGGTGATGAACATATGTATCTTAAATAATAAAAATAATATCAATTATTATACATATGTATACTTATAATATTTGACTTATTTACAAAAATAAATTATGAAAAAAATAACTATTAAACATTTTGTGTTACATTGACTCTGTATATAGTTAAAAAATGAATTCATTTATAAATTATATCTCAGTATAAATTGATACAATATAATTAATCTATATGGAAGGTTAATTCGAATTATTTTTTTATTGAGATATAATTTATAAATTAATACATTTTTAAAGCTATAATAAGAGTGAATGTAATACAAAATTTTGAATAGTAAAGATACAATTGATATTAATATCAGTTCAATAACGTACCTTTTATTTATAAATAAATCCTTAGAAATTGCAGCGTTATCAGGATCGTTGCTGCGTTCCTCGTCGGGATCGCTGACAAGGGCCGTGCGGTCGTTCTCGTCGTCGTCGACGCCGTACTCGCCTTCGCTTGCGTCATCGCCGTACTCGCCTTTGCCAAAGTCATCGCCGTACTCGTCGTCGTCATTGCCGATCTCGTTCTCGTCGTCTTCTTGCCCGCCAACGCCCAGTACATCGCCGCCGAAGTCTCCGTCTCTAAGCTCGCCGTAGCCGTCAGTCATGCTCCCGCCGCCAAGTTCGCCGCTAATGCCAAGCTTGCCGTCGCCAAATTCGTCATTGCTAAGCCCGCGGACGTCTCCAACCTCACCTTCTTTGACCTCGTCGTCACCGAGCTCGTCGCCGTCGTCGATAGTAGTATCCAGGCACCATGGAGAAGGTAAACAAAACCGACCTTGACCCCCCACCCCCAAGCCAGTGGGAGGTCAAGATCAAGGTCACGGTTTTTTACTCTCTATGGTGCCATTTGTACTTTGGAGAGAGCACTCCCCACCCTCCCTCTTTCTATCCAAAGTGACTCCTACTTTTCGTGACACTTTTGTAATGGAATCCCCCATTCCATTACGCGTCTACGACGCCAATTTAAGTAGGTCACACAAATTTTACACGAAACGAGAAAAACACATACGTGAGACACTCGCGAGCATCGTCATCGCAGCAGCCGCAAGAAGCAGCATTTCCCAACACAACGTATTCCTACAAAAATAGAATTAGAGGCGTAGCGACAAAACGCGCTCTAAGACGAAGATCACCCGAAAGAATAGCTAACGCCAAGAAAAAAATGACGGCGACGAAACAAAAAGATGTCACTAAACTAGTCGCGATATTCCTCACGAAAAGCGACGGAAATCAAAATAGCTCTGCGAAGAACAAGCATCAGCCGAGCACGCTCTCCCGCAAACGAATCGAGAAAAGATACACATGACAGTACGCAGGCGACGAAAAGCAGCAGGAGAGCTGTCACAAGACGCTTTTCCTAAAAACTGAAAGTAATAAAATTTTTACGAGATCACGCAAAGTCGAGAGGAAAGTCGTGAGAATATTAGGCACTCCTAATATGAAAAATCAACGCTACAGATTCTCCAGTATATAAAGACCGGGAGCAAAAGGGTGCTCGTCGTCAGTTTTCCTGAAGTCGCCTTACAAGCCGAATCGCTGCCAGTCGCCAAACCAATAAATCCGAACCAGTTAATATTTAATCGCTATCAGTCTGTCCAAGGTGTATAAGTGCTGCGATCACTAAGACATACCATCCTCTCCCGTCACTAAGAGGAGAAGCGACACATCAAGGCGCCCATCTGTCTGCACCTGCTCGAAGGAGGAACGATCCGAAGGGATCTGAGACGCACACCAGCTTGACCGCACTGAACCACCGACGCCAGGCTCAAGGAGTGACAAGGATCCACAGCTGCAACCTCCTGCCATTCACATCTCTACACACACACACACACACACTTACGCATTTAGACACTACAAGGTACTTTTCTCTTTTCTCTAACACGTGTGAAATACATTATATTAGTTTCTTTAAAACTTAACCCCGTCTAAGTGATTTCGTTATCCGGCTCCCTTTCCCGGAAGGCAGTGACCGCATCTGCGGTAGCCAAAAGGGATTTCCTTGTAAATCTAAATAAATAATAAATAACAGCAGATAGGAACTCGAATAAAAGTAAGTATATTGGTGAGTTGCGTTCATTCCGACGTAACACTTTGGCGAGAATCCCTCCCCTCTTCTTTGTCTATCCAAGGTGCCTCGGATTTTTCAAGACACTTTGGAGAGCGACGGGACACGGTAGAGCGACGGAGCAACTTTCCGTATTGTTAGCGCTCCGGCGGTCAGCAGGTGACTGGCGAAAATTTCGCCAATACCGAAACTTCATATACACGCACACACGCACACACAGAGAGAGAAAGAGAGAGAGAGATAAATATATAATATCTTTTTAATATATTAAATCTTGTAATATATTAATTAATATCTTTTAATAAAATATATTGTAAAAATCTTTACCTTTTATTTTTCCCGGGTAGCGTTAATGCTGTTGATTTTTATAATAGTTTTTAAAGTGTTTTTTATGATTAGTCTTTATAATAAACTTATATACTAACACTAACACTAGAACTTAAACTATGCCGATTTATTAATTTTTAAATTAGTTCGTTCCGTTGATAATGCAGCGGATCTTCGCTACAATCGGGGCACAGCCAAAATCCACATGTTTCACAACGCCACCACCACCGCACACGCTGCACCAAGTAGAATCGCCCACATCCGTAGCAAAAGTCCCTGTTTTTACGCGGGCGCTCCACTTGCGGTGCTGGGTGATTTCGTCGTTGATCAAGCGTCAAACTACGCATATGCCGCGTTCGACGCTCCCGCAATTGTTTAATTTTTTGTTGGATTTTGTGCAGATCTTGCTTACGCTCCAGTCGCAGTAGTTTTTGTCGCACGCACTACAAACGCTTCTGGAGCCCGAGAAGACGATGCAAGCGGGCTTCTCGTTCGGGGTCTCTTACAGGGTCGTACGATACGTCTTCGTCATCAATACTGCTACTGGCACTGCTGCTCTCGTCTATCGGGTTATCAGCATCGCTGTCGACACCGGAGTCATGGACCTCCTCCTCCTCACCATCTTCTTCGCTGGCTTCTTCTTCTTCTTCCGTGCTATCATTTTCTTCCTCTTCCATCGATTCTTCCGCCTCAGCATCCCTGAGAAGACGCACCCTTGCAGCCTCCTCCTCCTACTCCTCCTGCGCCAAAGCCTGAGCCTCGGATTGCCTAGCAAAAATCCTTTCGGCATTCTCCGCTGCCTCCTGGACCTCCCATACTCGGGCAACCTCTTCTTCTTCCTCGCCGACGACGCTCTGGTTGTTAACTGTGATTCATAACTCCGGGTACAGCAGCTGTGGCGACCCATACACAGCAAACATGACGAGTGGTGCCACGTTAATGGGGCTGACGCTCGACATTATTGCAGCCACCCCCTCGTCAGCCGCCTTGTCCTCGCAATATTGAGGCAGCATCGGGTCGTGCGTTGGTGATGGTGATGGNAATTTCGCCAGAGGGAGAAAGAGGGAGAAAGAGAGAGCGAGAGAGATGTATAAATATATAATATCTTTTTAATATATTAAATCTTATAAATATATTAATTAATATCTTTTAATAAAATATATTGGGAAAATCTTTACCTTTTATTTTTTTCTGGGTATCGTTGATGCTGTTGATTTTTATGATAATTTTTAAAGTGTTTTATCACGATTAGTCTTTATAATAAACTTGTATACTAACACTAACACTAGAACTTAAACTATGCCGATTTATTAGTTTTAAATTAGTTCGTTCCGCTGACAATGCAGCGGATTTTCGCTACCATCGGGGCACAGCCAAAATCCACATGATTCAGAACGCCACCACCACCGCACACGCAGCACCAAGTAGAATTGCCCACATCCGTAGCAAAAGTCCCTGTTTTTACGCGGGCGCTCCACTTGCGGTGCTGGGAGATTTTGAGAGATTTAGAGTAAGGCCACGTTAACGGGGCTGACCCTCGCCATTATGGCAGCCACCTCCTTATCAGCCGCCCTGTCCTCGCAATATTAAGGCAGTATCGGGTCGTGCGCTAGTGATGGTGATGGTGGTGGCGAACCAATACGGTACCGGTAACCCGCGCGTACATTAATTTCCGCGACACTTAGTATTCTCATTTTTGAAAATAATAAATTTACACTTGATTACTCTGAGAGAGTTGGTCAAGGACTGAAGAGGCTGCCCACCACACACTTTTCCCACCACTTTTTAGTTTCAAAAAGCTCTGCATTGGCACTTTTTGTCAAAACCGTGAGCCAAAAGTCGCCAGTTATCATCTTCATATCATATATTTCGACTTAGTGCGTCTCAGATTTATTAAAAAGTGTGAAATGTGTGGAAACTTGGTCTCTAGAATAATTAGATGACCAAAAAATATCTCGAGTTTACGTGAGATCAGTATTTTTCATCCGCAGCCAGGATACTCAGATGAACTTTTTACGCAAAGTGTATGAATTTGGGAGAAGTAATGTCAGCATATGCATCTCTCTCACTCTCTCTCTCCCTCTCTCTCTCTTATTATTTTTCTCTGTGATCAGTACGTATATAAGAAGTAAAGAGTATTTAGTTGATCATGGCCTTTAAAAAAATAATCTCAAGTACACCTCCTCGGGCTTCTACTAGCNTGGTGGCGAACCGATACGGTACCGGTAACCCGCGCGTACATTAATTTCCGCGACACTTAGTATTCTTATTTTTTAAAATACTAAATTTACACTTGATTACTCTGAGAGAGTTGGTCAAGGACTGAAGAGGCTGCGCTGCTTTTCGTCCCCCGCCACACACTTTTTCCACCACTTTTTAGTTTCAAAAAGCCCTGCATTGGCACTTTTTGTCAAAACCGTGAGACAGAAGTCGCCAGTTATCATCTTCATATCTTATATTTCGATTTAGTTCATCTCAGATTTATTAAAAAATGTGAAATGCGTAGAAACTTGGTCTAGAATAATCAGATGACCAACAAATATCTCGAGTTTACGTGAGAACGGTATTTTTCATCCGCAGCCAGGATACTCAGATGAGCTGTTTGACGAGCTGGGTGACTATAGCAAAGACAAATTAGTAAATAGCGAAAATGTCCAGTTCACATATTTCACTTCTTACAATGTTGAACGTGCATCGAGAGATTTTGACGAGACGCTTGTAGAGAAGATAGCTCAATTATTACAAGATAAAAATATATATTTAGCTTTAGAAGATATTTATATCATTATATACGAGTTTATTAATTTACATTTATATGACCTAGTCGCATACTTAAATACAACTATATATAAGGATACATAACTATAATTGTATTTAGTTTAAGATTTTTGAATTAATATAATTGTTAAACATATATAAATATTTCTACTCACTAACCTGTGTACTTTATCCAACACTACCTATCCCTGTTTATCCTTCACACTCGTTATAGTTATAAGCTAGATTTTAAGTTTATCCATAAACACACACACACACACACACAAATCATGAACACGCGCGCGCTCACACAGAAGAGTCTAACATTCAAGAATTGATTCAACAGTGTAGTCGTGGCTTAGTGGTAAAATGCCTGCCTCGAACTCCGAGGAATGAAGGTTCAAACCCCAGATCTCGTTACATTTTTATTCGCAATGGAAAGGATATGCTGGGTACGCATAGAAGAGGAGGAGGAGGGCAGTAGTGGTGGTGGAAGCACCCTCCACATCATACATCAGTCGGTCGTGGATCGTCGGGGTGTCAACACCTTAACAAGTGAGTTACTCCATCGCTCTCCGTGTCTCCGTGTCTTGAAGTGTCTCGAAAAATTCGAGGCACCTTGGATAGACAGAGAAGAGGCGAGGGATTCTCGCCAAAAGTGTCACGAAAAGTCGGAGGCACTTTGGATATAAAGAGGGAGAGTGGGGGAACTCGCGAAAGCGGGAATATCCAGAGGTGTCACCTCCCCCCTAACAGGCCGGAGTGCCACGCGGAAGTCGAAAAATGCCAGTACGTATGAGGGCACGGCTGTATT